>PVJX010011173.1:0-54419 GCA_004027295.1 Dolichotis patagonum | reverse complement strand
CACTGCTATTCAACATAGTACTGGAAATACTAGCCAGAGCAATAAGACAGGAAAGAGAAATAAAAGGAGTAAAGATAGGAAAAGAGGAAGTTAAATTATCATTATTTGCAGATGACATGATACTTTACATAGAAGACCCCCAAAACTCTATTGAAAGACTCCTAGATATAATTAACAAATTCAGCAAGGTATCCAGATACAAAGACAATACACAGAAGGTGTTTTCTTAACTTCTCTCTCAGTGAGTTTGTTGTTTGTGTACAGCAATGCTATTGATTTTTAAGTGTCCATTTTGTATCCAGCTTTGCTACTGAATTTGGTTATTAAATCTATAAGCCTTTTGGTGAAGTTTTTGGGGTCTTCTAGTAGAGTATTGTGTCATCCACAAATATTGATAATTTGACATTTTCCTTTCCAATCCTTAATCCTTTTGTTTCTTGCTCTTGTCTAATTGCTCTGGCTAATGTTTCCAACACATACTAAATAGGAGTTGTGATAGTGAACATCCTTGTCATGTTCCTGATTTTAGAGTGAAAGCTTTCAGTTTTTGACCATTTAGTATAATGTTGACTGTTGGTTTGTCACAAATGACTTTTATCAGATTGAGTTAAAGACAATCGATTCCAGTTTTCTGTATGATTTTTTAACATGAATGGGCATCGGACCTTGTCAAATTTTTTTCTGGGTCTACTGAGATAATCATGTGATTTTTGGACATAAATATATAAATATTGCATTTGTTCTCTGGTGTGAGAAACTGAAAATGTCAAAAACAGTTTAATATGTATTGTCAAATAGTAAGAAATTGTTCAAAAGAAAGAAGAACTAAGGTGGTGGAAGGGAAAAGAGAACAAAATAACATAAGAAGGATAAAATAGAAACAAAGCTTTATAAATAATGAAGGAAAGAGTGGTTGAAAGGAGCAGAAGGGTATAGGAAAAAATAGATATATCATGTACAGGCACAAATTCTTTATGATGCATGTAATCTCTAAGTATACCTAAATTATACCAATAAACTCATTAGGAATTTTTAAAAATAGGTGAAAATGTAAATATGTATTTCACCAAGATATTTATTTCACACATGGTTACTAATTAGCATGTGGCCAGATGTTCAAAATCATCAGTTATTAGGGAAACACAAATTAAAACCACAATGACATATTATGTCACACCTTCCATAACACCTATAATCAAAAAGCAGACAGTAACAAATGCTAGTGAGGACCTGAGAAAACAGAATCCTCATGTGTGGTTTGAGCACCCACTTTGGAAATACAGCTTGCAAGGTTCTTGAGAGTTTAAACTTAAAACTTACCATATATGCCAGAAATTCTGCTTATAGATCTCTACCCAAGAGAAATGAAATCTTACAGTCACATAAATGTTCATAGAGCTTTATTCATGTGTAGCCCCAAAATGGAAACAATATACATGCCCATCAACCAGTGAGTAGACAAATAAAATATCTCATACCAATGCAATTGAATGCTCAGCAATAAAAAGGAATAAGCTATTGATACAAGTTACAAGATGGATGAACCTCAAGAACATTATGTAAAGTGCAAGAAACTAGCCATAAAAAGTCACATATTAAAAACATCACATATTATATGGTTATGGTTATATGAAATGCCAAGTAAGAAAATCTATAGGTAAGAAGTAGATTAGTGCTTGCCTCAGGCTAAAGATAGGAATCGGGATTGACAGCAAACAGACAAAAGAAATGTGTCAGGTGATGGAAGTGTTCTAAAAGTGGACTTTATGACTCTACAAATTCTCTAAAAATCAGTGACTTGTACATTGAAATGGATTAATTTAATAATACATAAATTATAATATATGTAATTATATAATGATATTTATATAGGGGAATGAAACTCCCCACCTACTATGTCCACGAGTTCGTGTTCTCTAAAATCAAACAATGAATTTTAGAAACAACAGAGGTGAAAAGTAGAATATGTTTATTGAGAGAAATCTGTCTGAAGAGAGACAGAAGGGGTCCTGAGTGGGTTGCCAAGGACTCTGTATTTTCCATGGACTTTTATAGAGGAAAATCATGAGATTAGATGGCTCAAAGGTGGGGAAAATGGGAATTTGCAAAGTGGGCATAAGATGATCCGGATGTAATCCCTAAGGATTATACTAAAGGATGTGCTTGCATTTGTCGTGAGATCTGGCCTGCAGCAAGAGGTGTGTGTCTTCTGTTTTGAGATCTGGCCCTCAGCAAGAGGTGTGGGTCTCCTCTAAGGTCATCAGACATCTGGTTCTCTGTGCCAGCTTTCTCGAAGGCCTAGCCCTGTCCGACTGCCTACAATATTTCTAACTGGCTCTGCTGCCTGTAACAATATGTAATTATAATATATCATTGCTTTAAAAGTCCCATCTCCCACTTGTTAGAAAAAAGTGTTAGGGAAGTACCTGCTCTTTACCCACTATACCTAAACCTTAAATGTTGTATCTAAAACCAAGCATAGTGGTCTGCACCTATGTCCCAGTCTACAAGGAAGCTAAAGCAGGAGGATTGCTGGAGCTTAGGAGTCCAAGGCCAGTCTTTGATGAGATCCTGCCTCATAAAGTGAAAACAAAAAATAAAATGAGTGATGTATCTCTAATGTGAAGATTATGTACATTGCTAAAACAACAGTATTGGAAGGGTTCTAGTGGTCAGTGTCTGTTAAAATTCTCTTTGTGTCAAGTGACAAAAATCCAAATCAAAGTGGCTTAGGAAAAAAGAGTAGTATCAATTTTGCATGTAACTGAAAACATTGAGGCATGATGATTTTAGGCATGGTATATCCTGGTGCTCAAGGATAGCAATCTCTCTATCTCCTTCTCTCTTTTTCTGTGTCTCCCAGTTCTAATTGCCTCCAGGTCGGGCTGGGGATTTAGCTCAGTGGCTTAAGCGCCTGCCTGGCAAGCACAAGGTCGTGAGTTTGATCCCTGGTACCAACAAAAAAAAAAAATTTCCTCCAGGTCAATTTTTCTATTCTTTTCATGGATGATCCTGTTACCAGATGTTCAGTCTGTCTCACCTAGTATCTTGTCTCTTTCTATTCTAAGCAAAGAATTAAGTAGGGCACACCTAAGTAGTAAAAACAGTCAGAGATTTATTAAAAGGAAAGTACACTCCACAGAGTGGGAGCAAGTTGGTGACAAAAGTCTAGTCATTTTGACTTAGAGTGCCCATGTGTTTTAGGCTTGAAGTTAAAATACACTTAGGAGAGTTCCCAGCAAGCTGCACCCATAATGGCAACTACGATAATGAAAGACTATCCTCAAGAGTGGAGAGCATTGCCAAGGATATAGCTCAACGGCACAGTGCCTACCTGGCAAGTGAAAGATCATGAGTTCTATTCCCAGCACAAAAGAAAGAAAGAACAGTGGATGTCAGCCAGAGAGAGATATGGTAACTGTAGTGAGTGCATGGGTTGACTTTTTTTTTTCTTTAGAATTTGAGGAGTAGTTGAAGGAGTTAACTAAATTTCTTTCTGATCAACTGAGTCTCCACTCCCACTCTGGGAGGGGGAGTCTGTGAACCCATGTGGGCCTAGAAAGAACTAGCATGGCAGGCAAAGCCGACCAGGGGATCAAAACAACAACACTAATAGTATAATGACCATGGAGTTACCCTCAGTTACCCTAAAGCAGTTAGAACCCGTGTTCCTTGGGCTCATGTCAGACGTCAAGGAAGCCTGACAAGGGCAGGAGCATGTTTTTAGATTCATGCCAAGATTTTATAAAACTGTGATGAGAGGAGGACCATGTTTCTCAAGCTCATGTCACGATGTTAAGGAAGTGCAATGAGAGCACGATGCCCTTCTGGTTTCCAAGAGCAAGGCCTCTTTTTACCTGTACAACCTATTATTCGCTAGTTATTTATTTTTCAACTATCTTTTATTGTAAAATGAGTGTCCCCTAATGATTCTTAAAAATAAAGAACGGGGAAACATCATTGGCTTTTAGGCAAAGGATGCTAGAACCTGAAACTGCCAGTGGTTGTGAAGTCTGGTAAGAATCAGTCCAAAGAACCTAACAAAAACTAAGGGACCAAGCAGAGCGGTTGGACTTTCACCTCCATTATGAGGAAACTGAGTGAAAACCACAGCTATTGGCCCCGACATCAGAGAGGGAAGACATAAAGTATGGCTATACATGGGTTATCACTTTCTCTTCTCCCACTCACTCAACCCATAAAATAAGGCATTCTTCCCTAGCCTCCCCGAAGACCACCAGTAACCTCCATCTTGATGAATGCAATGTAATCTGTGTGTTTTTTAAAGGTACTGGGAGTTAACCACAGGGCCCTCTGTGTGCTAGGCAGATTTTCCACCTCAAAACTGCATCCCCAGGCTTTTTTGTTTTATTTTGAGATAAAACCCCACTAAATTTCCCATGCTAGTTTTGAACTTGTGATTCTCCTGCTTCGGCTTCCTAAGTAGCTGGGATTACAGGTATATGTCACCACATCTGGATTAAAGTGTGCCTTTACCTTTTTTCAGAGCAGCATTTGATATCTTGGTCACTCTCATATTTAAGAACCCTATTCACAGACTGCTGTGAGTGCTGCTCTCTGAGTTTACTTTCATCAGTTTAACGTCTCATCCCCCGTTGACTTGCAGACCCACTCTCATCTATTGCACTATTAAATGACAGAAGTCCTCAAGGCTCCGTGCTAACATCGTTTTTGAAAATCACATATATTAAGATAAAATTCTCAAACCATGCAATCCACTCATCCAAAGTATTATGTTAAGCTTGCTATGGTGGTGCACACCTGTAATTCCAGCTTCTCGGAAACTGAGGCAGGAGGATCACAGTTTGAGGCCAGCCTGGGCAACTTAGCAAGAATTTATCTCAAAATAAAATTTTAAAAGTGTGTAGGAAGCAGTTCAGGATCCCTGGATTCAATTCCCAGTACTGACTGGAGACAAAAAAGAAAGAAAAAGAAAAAGAAAGGGAAAGAGAAAATAAATTGCTATTCTAGGTACTCTAAGGAAGTGGAACCAAGTGTAAGTATAGTACTTTTATGTGTCTCATCTCACTTACCAGAGCATTACATGATTCATCTACATCATAACAGGATTCACAGCTTTAGTCCTTCCTCCTTCCTTGCACTGGAGATTGAACTAATTTAGAAACAACCTGTAATAATGTAATGAATGGTCTATATACACAAAGCTTTGTCAGGACTCTACTTATTCCCTTACTATAAATTTTTAGAAGTGGCGTTATTAGATTATTTTAAAGTCAGAGTAAATGTTGGCAGCTTTCTAAAAAAGATTGTAGTCACTCATATTTTTACCTTTACAAAATGCAAATAAATTTTTGTCATACTATTGGCATTGCTAAACCTTATTTTTGTTTTTTCTTCTGACTTTTAAAGGAGTTCATTGGTGTAACTGCTAGTGAGGTTACATATTTCACTATGCTTGACCACTGAAATTTTTTTCTTTCAATCAATTTTCTTTGTTTTTAAAAGGCAATAAAATTGACTCAGTTAAGAAAGTAAGGAAAAGGAGCCTGACCCTAAAATACAAGGCAACTCATGTCAACATTTCTTTGGTTATATTTAGTTGCTTTCCTTACCAAACCCACCTCTAAAAGACTATAAATTGGCTCAATTAAGGAAGAAGAAAACAGACGTCTGACCCTAAGACAAAGGAGAAGGCTGAGGAATATTTAACTTACCTACCCCCAAAAAGCAGAGACAAAACCAAAAACCATCCATACCAGAGTACCTAGTACTCTGGGGTTGGGGCACTTTTGCCTGAACTTTCTAGTCCTTCAAGAAAAGTATAA
Source organism: Dolichotis patagonum (assembly GCA_004027295.1). Classification (NCBI taxonomy): domain Eukaryota; kingdom Metazoa; phylum Chordata; class Mammalia; order Rodentia; family Caviidae; genus Dolichotis; species Dolichotis patagonum. The sequence continues at coordinate 48,612 of PVJX010011173.1, read as the reverse complement.
ATGCTCTCAGTTCCAAATTGTAATGAGGCTCATTTCTCTTAGTGCCTGCACTACCCTCTCAAGTATGTCCTAAATCTCTAATAAACCCTTCTCATGCCTCTTACTGATACATCCTGAAAATTATTTTAACATGATGGGAGTCAGTGAACCTGTTATAAAAGGTTTAAGTTTCTTATTTCAGCTTTGGCAATCTCTCAGATGTACCCAGATGACAATACCACTTCCATTTTTGTAAATGTTTGAAATTTTCTGTAATACAAAATTAATACATATGCAGTAAGCACAAGAAAATGAAACTAGTGATACACTTAAAAATAAGCCCAGCATTTGAGAATTCTCTTCATACTGAAAAGTCACCCAGTACATTGAAAATACCAAAGGTGGCAGTGTGAAGTGAATCCATTGACTTCCACCAGTTCTAAAATATTTTCATGTTATGTTTAGGATCTGGCCAAAAAAAAAAGGTTTTTTTGAGAATCATTTCCATGCTATAATTAATCATTTATAAAACTAAACAGAAGCTTTAATCATCATTACTACCATTTTGTGAACATGGGCAGTGTACGAGGCTTTATGGTAGTAGCCACTTTACCTATATCTTGTATCTCCAACTACCCTTGGTGACAGATAGAAACCTTACTTCATAAATGAGGAATCCTAAGATTTAGAGAAGTTGTGTGACCTGACCTAGTCAGGAGCAGAGATATATTTAAATATATATTCACACATGTATGTAAAAATATACTGTGTCAATAATGAACAAACTCAAAATTAAGACTACTTTAAATTTAAAACTAGATTCAGAGCTGAGGATTTGGTGCAGTGGTAGAGCAGTTGACTTGCACGTGTGAGACCTTGGGCTTGACTGCAGCATTGAAAACGTAAGATAGAATCTGATAGTACATGTGTGGCCATTGGTAAATTATCTATGTTTTCTTCCCACAAGTTTCACTTAGAAAAAATGAGATAGTATGCTCCTAGGATTGTTGGGATGATCAAACGATACATATAACATTTTATCAGTACCTGGCACAAAGCATGTCCTCCTAAAATGGTAGCTATTATTTTTTGATACAAAATTCAGCTACTGAATTTTGCTGGTAGATTATACCAGCTGATTCCAAAAACTGTTAAATCACTGTAAGTGAAGGGAAATGTCAATACATGTTTGATGTGAGGAAAAGTACATGGCTGTCCCAGAAAAATTTATAAGTAAACCACAGAGCTCAGAATTCATGAAATAACCTTTGAACTCATATAACACAATTGGTGACAGATTCAGATTTTTGAATTTTCTTGAAAAGGAAGATGGGTAAGAGAATGCATCTCTCCTTGGGGAAGTCAGAGCTGAAGACCCTATACTTAAAGGTCTCTATATTCAGGTACAACCAATTCACCATATGTAGAAGGCATATTTCCTAAATACTATGTGTGCTATACCACAGGAAAGGAACATAAAATCTTACACAAAAGCATAAGGAAACCATTCAAAGTATTTGAACAATCAGAGAGTGTGTACAGATAGTGCAATGCAGAGTACAATACCACAGGGCTCACAGAGCTTGTCACTAAGCTAAGTCAAAGACTGTCACATTACCAAAAGATAGCCTCTTCACAGCAATTATGAATGGATGTGAGAATGTCAACTATGACAAGACTGGCAGATCGAGACACTGAGTACTCAGCCTTAAACAAAGGTATTTTTCATTCATTACAGCAGCCTATCTCATACATCCAACAACAGCTAAATTACTTTGTCCAATCAATAATTATGCAGCCAGTCATATCCCATTTCATTAAAACAAATCCCCAGTATGAGTTGCCAACATCCTTACATAGGCAACATGCTTTATTCACTCCAGAAAGATTAACTGCATACTAATGATAGAGAAGTTCATCTGATTGTTCTTTTTGAGGACACAAGCATTCAGGAAAAGGCAGCTGAAATTTGAAAAGTCTTTTTCACATTTCTAAAGTGCCAAGAAGAGCTGACATTTGCAAACCTTGGAAAGACAAATAAAATTGAATATAAAGATCATGTTTCTTACATTTTAACAAATATGCTACTGAACGCTTCTAAAAGTAATACGCAGTTCAAAAAGAAAATGAACATAGAGTAATTACAGGACACCAAATTAAAGGAAAATAAACCTTTTTTTGCTTAAGAAGTCTTCAAAGAAGCTAGCATGTTCAGTATGGCAGTACACATTGGGGGGAGCTGGGATGAGGTGAAAATCCTTTAAATCTGAAAGCTTGATTTATCTGTGTGCAGTGTGCAGTGTTTTTTTGTTGTTGTTGTTTTGCTTTTTTTTTTTGCTTTCCTGTCATCTCAGTATCACTTTTCTGTTCAAGCCATATTTTTGTTGGCAAAGACTTGCCCTGAGTACATCTTCCATAATCTTCATTAAATATGGCTGCTTTTCACTTACTGTGGGTGTGCACCTGCAATTCATTGTTCATTGTACACAAGAGCCTGGATTTTACCTGCTTAATTCATCATGAGATGACATTTGGTAGACACAGCACACAGAAATCATGAGACCTCAGAAGATCTCACCAGACATCAACAGCCCGGCAGCCCCAAAAGGAAAGTAGCTGCTTGATCAGTGAGATTCTCTCTTTCTCTTTGTTCAGTGCACAGGAAAGATTCCCAGAATGAGCAACTGATCTAATCATGCTTCGAAGAGAACCAGGCTGTGGAGGGAAAGGCTTCCACATTTGGTGGTGGTAGGGGGGCAAGGACCCCTGCTTATGGGTTGGTGTTGTGTTTTGCTGTTGATCTCTGCAGTATGGAGATTCTTCTCCACTGGCCATGGTTTCTCATGCCATGAGGCAACTGGCAGTATGGCTTCCACAGATGCCAGGGCACTAGGTTCAGGACACTTTGGCCTGGACAGTCTTCCATGTGGCTCCCTTGAAATCACTTGGGTGATTGGGGAATATGGGCTCATGGGTCTTGCCTGTCTACCACTGTCACTTTTCTTTGCAGGGTGTACTTGGCAGCTGCTCTGAACTTGAGTGGTACCTTGTGAGGTGCCAAGGTGCTTGTGGCTCACATTGTGTGAGCGCTCCTCTATGGTTTGTTCTCCTTCACTCTCTCTCCTTGTGCCCCCCCACCACATACACACCCCGCGTATTTTCCTCTATTGGAGTAGTCCACTTGTCTTTTTATCTTTTTGTGCTGACCAACTCAAGGAAACATAAAGTTGAAAAAATACAGTGTTTCCATGCACAAGAAAGAGGACAGCAAAATCTATACATTTATTTTAAAGTCCACATCCACAAAAGTGATACAGAAGCCTCAGCACCTGTGGCTCTGAGAAATAGCACACCTGGCTGAGGTGACCGGATAGCTCCCAGGTCCTGATTCCCATTTGTAGCTGTCTTCTGCTCTGTCAACTTCTGTGATGTTAGTTCTCTCTATTTTACTCAGTTTTGCTTTCATTGTGATAGCTGTGGCCTCAAAGTTGCATCCCTATCTAAAAGGGTATGCAACCTGCATTTGCTGACTGAATTTACATTGTACCTGACTTTTGTTTTGAATTTTTGTCACCAGATCATATGCTTTGTGATTGATCTAGGGAGATGATATTTTTTTTCTCAAGAGATGCTTTATCTCAGCTCTTGGAAAGTTGGATAGTGGGCTATCATCTGTGGAAATGTTTGCTTCTTGGCCAAATGCTGAGAGCTATATCTGCAAGAGAATTGTTAGGGTCTTGGGGTTCTGTTGAGTAGGGCAATTGCTGCTCCTCCACAGACAAGACATTAAGTCTATTTAAAAACTGGGTAAACAGCATCCAGCCATTAAGGCATTTCAGTTCTGGACTCTTTGACGAAGATGATTCATAGAGATGGAGAACTGAGATGCAAAGGTTTAAAAAAGAAAGTAGCACATTCCCACACAAAGCTGGAGATGCCTAGCCCCCAGGGAGTTCAACTTTATCAGGGATATCTTGGTGAAAGTTGAAATTGATTATAGATATTCTAGAGGATGCTTTGTTGGGTTTCCATGTGGAAATTAACTTAGCAAAAAGCTCTATGAGGCATCTATGACCTAATACCAAGGAATTCAGTCCTAGCAGATCACAGCCCCGGGACCGAAAGGCTCAGGAACTATCAGGAGGTGCTCTGTCAAGTCCCTGCTCAAGGGTGGCAGACGGACTCAGGGATAGGCTTGTTAGGTTTCCCACACTTCCTCTCCTCCACAAAACCCAGTTTGGGGTATGCCTCACCAGTCTTACCTGATTCCCTATTTAGATGCCTTTTCAACAAGTCTTTTTAAATTCTGGTTAATCAGCAATGCAAAGAAAAACTGGGTAGATTCTCTGAGGATCCTGAAAAGTTTGCTGATGATTTTCATACCCTAACAATACCTTTTGATCTGAGCTGGTAAGATGTCCAATTCATTCTGGTTTCATGTTACACAGCAGTAGAGAGGAAAAAGTTTATGAGGTCTTTTGATAATAAGCCAATTGCTGTGTTACTGGGACCCCTAGAGGAGGATTATAACACAGGGATTATAACACAGGAGATGGAGAAGCCAAATGAAAATTATACATTTTAGTGGGTAAACAGCAAGGGATGCCCAAACTGGTGAACTATGGTAAGCTCAGGTCTATTAATCAAGGCTCTGCTGAAAACCCAGCTGTTTTACAGCTCGGGCATGAAGAGGCACTCTGTAAATATGTTAATTTAGGTTATGAGTCTACAGAACTTCAGATTATCCTAAAGAAGTATCTTATTAGTCAGCCAGATTCAGACATCAGGAAAAAGCTCCAGAAAGTCCATCTGGGTCCACAAACCAAGATAAAGTCAATGATTTGATGTGGCTTATTCTGTCTGCAACAACCATGATGAGAGTTGAATAAGGAAAGGACTTAGGCTAAAGTCACACTCACCCTATATGACAAAGCCTACTGTGCTAAAGCAAATGGAGATAACCCAAACAGTGATGGAAGCAAGCCAGAGTGCTTCAAGTGCAAGCAACTGGGACACTAGGTGAAGGAATGCCTTCAGAAACTGCCTAACTCTTGTTGGACCTGTCAGAACATGGAAGAGCCTTTGTAGCCACTGGCTATAGCTCTATATGTTCCCAGCAGGGGAAGCATGGTGAGAGGAGAAAATAAAGAAGAGACAAAAGCTGGGGTCAGGCAGAGTTCTTATTCTCCTGGTAGGAGAGAAGGAGCTGCTCTTATATACTCCACACCACCAAGAAGAATGTCAATTTCAACCCTGTTACCCAGCAACTCATTTGCCTGGCTGGCCTGGGCCCCTTGCCTTCTTAGAGGTGAAACAGCTTGTTTACATGGCTTATTTTGGGCTGTTTTTAGGGCTAATGTTTTATAACCCCACACAGGATCAAACTCCAGCTTCAACGGCTTCCTTGCCATTGGAAGAGGGACTGCAATCTCATTCTCAGAGAGGGATGAGATCATCACCATGGGGGCTAGGGAAGAAGTCCTGGACAGCAAGTGATGCTGCTCGAGGTGGCCTACCTGGCTCCCACACAAGTGAGTTCCTACCACCTTATATGAGATGGGTGACTCCAGAAGTAGCGGGCAAACGTATTATATTTCTCTGTGATATTGAGATGTTATCCCATTTTTGTTTCTTATTGGAGTGAGCTTTCATCCCACTCTAAAGGTGCTGTGGGACTTGAAGGAGTTAACCAGACAGCTTTCTTTACTGACACTGAACTACCATTTAGAAGATTTCTTTCCCAAGCTACCTTTGTGAGGCTTCTGGAGTGCCCTATACCAGTAACTGAAAGTGATATAATTTTCCTACTCAAGGCTACTCTAACATTCAAATCTCTGACAATCTATGTTACAGTTGCTAGGGACTCAGGAAACCTGACCCAATTGGGCCTAATATCTCTGCTTGGAATTGATCCCCAAGTATGATATTGTGGCACCCCAGGGAAGGATGTCAAGACCACCCTAGTACTCATTCAACTAAAGGACTCTAACCTATATCCTCAAAGAAAACAGTATTACCTTAAGAAAGAAGTTAGGCTAGGAGAGCTAAAACCTATTATTGATAAAGTTTTGGCTGCAGGGTTATTGGTACCATTTCAGTTCCCATACAGTACAACCATTTTATCAATAGTCATGTCATAGTATTACTTACCACAAGTAGCAGAGCTATCAATGAGGCAGTGATACCCATTCACCCATTAGTAGCAGACCCATATATCCTTTTAGCATGGATCCCAGGAGACCTTCCTTAATCTTCAAGGATCCCTTTTTTTTTCTATCCCTATGGATTCTAATTCATAGTATTATTTGCCTTTGAACAGAAAGATTTCCAAATAACACTTCTCCAACAGTGTATTCAGTCTGTCTTGTCTTGAGATAGCTCCCACTTGTTTGCATGGGCTTTAGCTCAAGATTTAAAATTCAAATGCAGAAGCCTATTACAGTATATAGATGACTTCTTTATATATACCCCACTAAGGTGTTATTAAATAGGAAAAAAAACTTCCCTAAGATTCTCAGTTTTCTAGGAAAAGGGGGTTACAACATGTCCCAAAATAAAGGCCCAGATTTTTCAACAAAAGGAGATATATCTGACATACATTTTAACTCCAAGACAAAGACAACTGTCCACAAGGGGAACAGAGCCAATTTGCCATCTGGATCCTCCAGAATTGAAAAATCAGCTGGGGGCCTTCTTGGAAATGGCAGACTTCTACCACATATGGATGCCCCATTTTGGAGTAGTCGCCAAACCCCTTTATATGAAGCAAATCAAGGAGCAGATACTGAATATTTGAAATGTAGAGCAGCCACTTAAGGGGCCTTTGAAGCCCTAAAATGGGTCCTGATGGAGGCCTCCATGTTAGGAATCCCAGACCTAAGTTTTTTTTTCTCTCTTAGTGGCTGAAAAACAGGGTGTAACCACAGGAGTGCTAACTAAGTGTCTAGACTAAGAAAATCAACCAGTTACCTACTTTTCCAAGCCACTAGAGGGAGTGACACAGAGTCGGCCTAACTTATTGAGAGCAATAGCTACTGTGGCACTCTTAGTACAGGAAGCTTCTAAAATAAGTTAGGGACAGAAACTCCTAGCTCTAACTCAGTACTGCATGAAGGGTCTGTTAGAACTTACGGGACATTTGTGGATGACTGAAGAAAGGCTCAGTACATATGAGCACACGTTCATTGGAAATCCAGATGTCTCTACTCAGTCTTGCACCTCTTTAAACCTATCCACTCTGCTCCGATTAAGCAATAGATAGAACATGGGTGTGAACAAGCCATCACCCAGAATTATGCCAGCCACCTTAATCTGAGGGTCCAGCCATTAACAGGGATGGCTAACACATGGTTAACTGATGGTGGCAGTTCCATTAAGAATGGCCTTAAGAGGGCAGGTTATGCCATAGTCAGACCCACCAAGGTCACTGAAGCAAGAGGACTCCCACCAGGATTCTGATCTAAAAGGTAGAGTTTGTTGTCTCAGGCCCTCCAACTTGCCCAGAGCAAGGAGGTACATACACACTGACTCCAGATATGCCTTTCTGGTCCTTCATGCACATGTAGTTATCTGGAAATAAAGAGGACATTTAACTAGCCATTCATCTCCAATAAAACATAGATAAGAGATACTCAACCGTCTTACAGTAAATCTCCCAGGAGAAGTAGCAGTTGTCCTTTGCCAGGGACATCAAGCCTCCTGGGACCCTGTCTCCCAGGGTTAATATAAGGCAGACTGCACTGGCAAATGGGATTCTCTTCACATGATTCTAGCTCATCAGTAACTCTACCCATGGTCCCATTCCAGGACCTTGATTTAGAACTAGGATATTGTACAGAAGGGCTTCAAATGACTCAAAACAAGAGAAGAGTTCAAGAACGCCAGTGGCTGTATATGAGATGCCAGTTGTCCTTGCTACAGTGAGCGCAATGGAAAGTTATTCTCCCTACATGATTCCTTCTACTAAGATGAGATGCCACCATGGCTATAGCACAGCGGTTCCTCACAGGGTCTGTAGTTTACAAGGTTGTTACAAAGTTTGAAAGCCCTGTGTTTTCTGTGCCTTCCTTAATCCATACCTACCCTCTTCCATTTTCTGAGCTGGCTCAAAGGTGTGGGTCCTCTACTGTAGAACAGTGGCAAATAGATTTCAACCACATGCCTATGTGTAAGGGGTATATACATCTCTTGGTGTCATTGAGACCTTCACTGGATGGATATAAGCCTTCCCTACAAGGTCAGAGCAGGCTCTGGAGGTTGTGAAAGTCCTCCTTGAAAAAGCAATTCCTAGGTTTGGGCTGCCTATGTCTGTTTGCAGAGATGGCAGGCCCTTTTTCACATATAAGATGGAATAGGGCTTATGATGTGAACATTCTGAAAATCATCCTAGGGTTTATTTTCAAGTTAGGTCTTATTTTCAGGGAAATGAAATAGGGTGGTTCTTTGAACACACAGCCTTTTGATGCCAGCTCATATGATTCCAGACTTGGTAAGGAAATAGCAGCTCTCCTGAAGAAAGGCAGAAAACCTACTTTTTTGTGGTCCACAGGATGAAGTCTCAGTGTTTTCAAAGCACAACAGGAGCCAGTAAGTTTATACGATCTTGCAGGTTAGTGAGTTGGTTACAGATCTGTTTTAAACTTCCTGATACCTGCTTAGACAGGATAGAGAAATGGTGAAGGGGAAGGGGAGATCAGTTGGGCAAGGAATAAGGCAGGGTGATCAAGGTGGGGAGTTGAGTTCTGGGAATATCCCAAGTAGGAGGTAACTGTTCTCAGTCAGGAATTGAGGTTTTTTAAAGAACTGACCTTGGCATAGGCAACCACTGGGCTTGCACCTGGGACTGAACCTGGCAAAGCCTCTTTGGTTTTGGAGGACAATTGCTGCTACAACTGTTATGGAGCTAATTTGATCTTGAAGGTTGGAGAATTTGACAAAATTTGTTTGAGACTTTTGACTATCTGGATAGCGCTGAGAAACAGTGAATAGAGATTTTACTCTGGCTGGCCCAGAGTCAACAGTGGTGGTTATTTTGACTACTTCTAGGAGGGGAATTAACTGAACAGCACAACAATATTATTGTAGGGGCAACATGTGGCTGGATTAACAGAAAGTGGAGGCGGAAGGTAAAGAACGTGATCTGGGTTAGAATAAACTCAGTGAAGTCTCGAGCCAGAGGTCAGTGATGATTTTGGGAGAGTAAAACTGGGATTGAGGGAAGGAATATTAATTCTTATACAAGGGAAAGGAGTTTTAGGGAGTGAGAGAGTCTTAAGAATGACAGGTAGCTTTCTGGGAGAAATGGGGGCGGGGAGGCACAAACAGCCTGAAATTCTTGGGTTTTAAGGATAGTTAATAAGAGCATGGTAGGAAGGGCAATGGGGATGGAGGAAGGAGGAGTATCAAGTAGGATCTCTCCCACGTTGGTTGAAGATGGCCTTTTTAAGGATTTTGAGCAGGACCTGTTGGGGGCTGAGAGGGATGAAGATAGTGAACTTGAAGGCCAGCGGAGAAGTGAGTTAGTTTGTGCTCTTAAGAGGGTTCACATGGCCTGAAGTGATTGGGAGTGATCTCTTCCAGAATTAATGGAGTAAATGGGGCCTAGAATAAGGGGCAAGCATACATTATCTCTAAAGGATGTATATCCAAGTATGGCGGGTGGGAGTTGGGATGTGATTGTTCCTAGGGTTCAGGTGGCTCACAACAGCCACTTCAGGGCACATTGGTGGCTAAGGGCAAACACATTAGACCTATCAGTCTCACTGTAGTTCAGGCTGGCTTTGAACTCACTATATAGCACAGGCTGGCCTCAAACTTGCCGTGATTCTCCTGTGTCAATCTCCCAAGTGCTAGAACTATAGGCACGCACCACGATATCCACATTTACCTGTGAACATTTCGTGCATGTCTCTTGGTAAGCATAAAAAGGCATCTAAATTGGATATATTCCTAGAAGTGAAATTACTGGGTTATGCAGTAGGCACACACGTAACTTTATTAGAAGCTAATTTTCCAATGTGGTTTTAATGGTTAACACAACCACCTGCAGTTTGAAAAGACTACAGTTGCTTTATATCCTTGCCAGCATGGGACATTTTCAGTCCTGTTGGTTTAAGCCTTCTAATCAGTGTGAGTTGATATCTCGGTTGGATTTATTTGGTAACTAAGGTAGTTCAAGACTGGTTCATACGTTTATTGACCATTTGGCTACTTCTTTTGTGAAGTATCTATTCAAGTCTTTGACTCATTGTTCTATTGGTTTGTTGGGTGTGTGTGTGTGTCTGTGTGTGTGTGGTGGGTTTGTAGGAGCTGGGGTCTTCTTTTCTCTCTTCTTCCTCCTCCTCTTTTTCTTCTCCCTCTTTTTTCTTTTTCTTTGACTTTTTCTTTTTGAGACAAGCTCTTCCTAAGTCCCCAACTTGCCTTTGATTGGCTTAAACTTGTAATGCTCCTATTTCAGTCTTCCAGATTGCTATGATTATAGACATGTACCACTATGCCTGGCTGTAGGAATTGCTTATAAATTCTGTATAGGAACTTTTGGCTGGTTTTATACATTCTCATCTGTTCCTTAAACTTCCCCACCCCAGGGTCCTGTTACATACTATGCAAGCACTCTACCGTGGATTCATACCCTTAGCCCCTATCCTTTTTGGTTTTCTTAATGCTGCTGTGGATGGAACCCAGGGACTCACATTAGGTAAGTGCCTTACCACTAATATCCCTCATCCTCTCTTAAGCTTTTAATGTACCTGAAGAAAATCTAGCAGATTAACTGTAGGACAGATCCCCACCCACACATGTGGATACATACATGCACAGTAAAATAATGTGATTTCCCAGTGAACATTCAGATTTCTCACCCACACCTGGGAATTTAACCATCTGCCTGTTCTCCGGTACTGTATTGTAACAGAATGCCTCCTCCTCTTGATACACAGTTCCTTGTAGGTGCACCAAATACAGATTCCAAAAACAGCACTTCAGTGAAATACCATCAGGCTATGTTCAAGTGTTACATACACACCAACACTGACTGGAGATGCACCAAACTAGACATGGCTCAAGGTGGGTGGACCTCATTGACAAGGTTAATGTGGATTCCACACTTTGCTTTTTCTTGCTAAAGTTATCCAGTCATTCACCACTTGTCCATCTGTATACTCATTTTCTTTCCCAGAAATAGTGGGTATCTATTAAGTTATTAAATGCTTGGATATACTGATGAACAAACAAAAAATTCTGTGTCATCCTAGGCCTTGAAAATTAATGGTCAAAAAACATTAAAACAACTAATGGAGAGACCAGAGATAAGGTGGGTGTTTGATTAACTCTAGATTAATGAGTTAGGAAAGGCCTCCTGAGGAGCTTTCCACATGAGTAGAGGGACACATGATGCTTAGCTGTGACAGTCTGAGGAGAAGAACCTCCTAGCGAAGAGAAGGTGCCATTCCGAAGTCCAGAGTTAGGACAGTGTAGCTAGAATGGAGAGTAGAAGAGGTTGGTAAGGTAAACTGGGGCTAGATCACAAGGGCTTAGTGGGGCATGGTTAGGTGTTACAATTTTAGTATGTGTGTTTAGTTGGTGGGATACCATTAATACCAATTTTAGGTTTCATATTCTAGGTAGATATGCTAGCATGGATATTTTCAAAGGCTCACTTTTGTGTAGTGGAAAACACATGTTTGGAATCCTATGAATCTACCTGGGTTCAAAACCCAACTGAGACTTATTGAGACAACCCATAGCTTCTCAGGCTTCAAACCTGTCACTCTGTAAAACTAAGATCAAGTTATTTACAATGATTCCATTGAGAGGATTGAGATAATGGAGACAAGTACATAGAAACATGCTCAATAAATAGGAGCTGTTTAATTACAATTATTTCTTCTAGTCCTTCTTCCTCCAAAGTTTGTTCTCATGAATATCTTATTGTTATTAAACAATTGTTGCCATGATTCTCTTCAGTAGAAGGTGTCTGGAATGTTCTCCAGTGAAACCAAGCATGACTGGCTTGAGAACTGTTTGTTACTGTACCGGAAAAACTCTAAGTTTAGTTGCTTGCTTGAGAATATCAGTGTACTGCTTCATTTGCTGACAGACTCACTGGGATGAAAATTGCCCATATTAAGCACAGCATGTAGCGATGACAATGAGTTATATTTTGTTAGAATTTTCAATGGAGTTGATTGATATTTTATTGTAAGTTTATTATTTGCTTACAGATAACAAACATTTGAGCTGTAGACTCTGAAAAGCATTCAGCAAAGATCATTTCTCAAACCAAGGCCGGATTCCCTCTTTCTTCCAGAGAAGAATGAGGACATATCCTGTGGCAAAGACTGAGATTACAAGTAGACTGAGGTCACCCTGGCCTGGAAGCCCAGTGCAGATGGCTGAGAGTAAGTCATTCTGGGGAGTGGCTGGGATGCATGATGTTGGCCTGTTAGGAAAAGTGCCAAGGGCAAGGCTTTAAGGTTACTTTTCTATACTGATACTCAAATGACTTATCTTTTTAATGTCTTTATCTGCCAAATGTCAACATCAGTCCCATGGGGCTGAGAAGTGGCTATTGAAAAATGACAAAATGTATGTGAAAAGAAGTTTGTAAATCTCACTCATTCCATAGGTTTTTTTGTGTCACTCTTTAAATGAAGTTATACTCGTGTTTATTAATATCTATTGGATAGATTCCTTAATTTTTAAAAAAAATTCAGACTTTACTTCTCAAAAGAATACATATTTATACCCTGACAGTTCTCCATGATTAAACTACCCCAGGAAGCTCCCTTGTGAACATATTTTAATGCACATATGAAACTTTCACTGTCAGAAGAGGAAACAGCAAACCAAGTGTAGTGGTGCATACCAGTAATTCTCAAACTCTGGAGGCTAAGCCAGGTGGATGGAAAGTTTGAGTACTTGGTGACAGAGACTCTGTCTCAAAATAAAAAATAAAGAACTGAGGACACAGCTCCGTGTGAAGGCCCTGGCCTCAAGTCCTGGAAATACCCCTCCCCAAATTCCTTCTAGACCAGTGACAGCTACTGAAATATGATATGGGCCACAAATGTGATAATACATGAAATGAGAGGAAAATTTGACAAGAGAACACTTTGAGAAAAGGAAAGTTGTGAAATTGACTTTAATGATTTATTTTATTTAAAACTATTGCTAAAAATATTATCTTTTTAACATGTAATCAATATTTTTAAATGTATGAATAAGATGGCTTACATTCTTACTTTTAAATGAAATCATTACAACTGGCTGGATAATTTATCTTCACCACACATCTGAGTTCAGATTAGTATATATCCACTGCTCAAGTCACATGGAGCCAGTAGATGTCTTATGGTATCACAAGCGTAGCCTGTGTGTGTGTGTGTGTGTGTGTGTGTGTGTGTAAGTGTATACACAATGTATTAAATAGTTGCTGATTTAACAATTGAGACAACCATTACCTCCTGATAATTTGGGAGAAATACACACCAGCAGATATAAACAAGCACCACCTGGGAATGTCATGGTCCTGCTGCAGCTCCGAAGGCTGGGATGGGAACCTGTGCCGCTTCCTTTCCCAGGCACGAATGCTCATGTGCTGGGCTCCTGGCTGTGGCTTTTTGCCCAAGCAGGACCTGGTGCTTTGCTCACTGCTTGGCCAGCAATGAAGGACTTACCTGGATGCAGGCTGGCAGCATCTTCAGGAGGAGACATCCTCCTGAAGAGATATGCTGGAAAACAAGTTGGGGTACACTGGCAGGCATATTGATGGCCTTTCAGTACCTGCTCAACCCTATGCGGACTCCTGTTCTGCTGCTTAGAGAGATAGAAACCCTATGAAATGCAAGGAAATATCTTCCCAAGTGCATACAATCTTCAAGCTGCACAATAAAATAATAAATAAATAAAATCCTCCACAGTTTTGGAGGTAAACAGTGTATGGTGGAAAATTACACACTCTTATGATTTGGTATGTGCTTCTTTATGTACATAGGAAGATAGTTCACTACTGTTTGCACTGAATATTGCCAATATTCAGTAAGCTTTTTGAAAATATTATGAATAGCAAGGCTGATCTCTCACCTTAAAAACATTATCAGAGCCCTTAAATAGACCTCTCCAATCTATTCTGTTTCTGCCCTGAGGTTAACCGAAACTTGAATTCAGTGTTCTTTATTCTTGTATTTCCATTTAGATTCTATTATATAGGTAAACATCCTTTAAAAATATAAAGGCTCTCTTTGCATAATTTGAACAATGTATGCCTGGAATACTGAATCCTACAAGTTGCTTATTTTATTCAACAGAATGTGAGGTGAGTTGTCGTGAGAATGTAACTGTTTATTTGAACTACTATGGAGTATTCTAGTGCATGAACATACAAACATGGGCTTATTCTGGTTATGGCTTTTTTTTTGTTTGTTTTATGCTATGGCAAAGAGCATGGCTACAAATATACATTATGTTCCTCCTTGTGCTGCCAGGCACCAGGGTAGATCTCTTGTTAAGGAACGGCATGAGCAACCTCGTTCAAACATCCTAAATTGTGTACAAATTTACGCTCCCATTTTGAGCTCATCAAATCCTTTATTTCTCTAGATCTTCACCAATATTTGGTGTAACACTCAGATCACTAGTCTTTAGAATATCAGATAATAAAGTGATTCTACTTGGCATTTCCCTAATTATCATTCAGGCTTAGTGTATTTTCATATGTTTACTTAGCATTCATATGTTCACTTAGCATTCATATGTTCCTTGAGTTGCCTGCTTCTACTCTTTGATTTTCTGTTAATTTACTCATGAAAGCCTTTTTTAACAAAAGTCTTAACAACTTTCTCTTGAATATTAAAAAATCTGTGTCATATATTTAAGATACCATTCCACTTAGATTTGAGTTTTGAAGGTATGACCTTAATATTGGAATACTAAAAATATTTACAAAAAGAGATATTTCCTAACCAAAATGTCTATCAACTCATGATGGATACATAAAGTGTCTCTATCATTGCAATGGAATGTTATTTGGTAATAAAAAGGAGTGAAATGCCAATATATTGTACAGCATAGAGGAAACCCTAAAAACAGTAGGCTAAGTACAAAGGTAGTCAAAAAGTCTAAACATTGTTGATCCCATTCTTGATATAGCTAGAGTAGGCAAGTACATGGAAGCAGGAAGTATACAATAATCATTAGAGCTTGGGGTATTGTGAGAATTGGTAAACAGCAGAGGTTTAATTTTTAGGGGAGATGAAAGAACTTTAAAGTTGAAGTGATAGTTGCACAATTACACGAACGTGTTAAAAACCACTAGGAGAATTATATGGAATGTGAATGATATTTCAAAACTGTTAAAATCAATTTTATTTTGTAACAGTGAAAAAGGAAAACACCTGTCATTCTTCTCAGTAAATCTGGGAAATGAGCTTAGTGAGTCTGGCGCAGGACTGTCACACACAAGGTGCTGAGCCTTGCAAAGTGGTGAAGGGTGTGGTGTTGCAGCTCTGTGTACGCAAAAGAGATGCTTCCCAGACTTCCTCCATTTCTCAGTCCCTTAGAAGGTCTCTCATTGCCTAGTGTAGAACATCAGCATTTTTTCCTACAGCACTGCTCTCACACACAAGCCAGCTACTTCACTGGGTTCTGACTTAGTGCTGAAAACTGTGAGAACTGGTGCTAAGGTGATGCTGAATCAATGATTCACCTAACATGGTGTTATGATTGGATCTAAATTGTCCTCCCAAATTCTCCAGTGGTTGGAAGGTGACTGAATCATGGCAGTGCTATTCTCAGTGGGTTTATCCATCAATGAACTGGGTACTTAAATGTGCTATTTGGAGATGAGGCCTGATTGGAGGTGGCTCACTGGGGATGTGACCTAAAAAGATGCACATATTATTTTTGGCCTCTCCCTGCACTATTATCTGGCTGCCATGAGATGCACATCTTTCTTGTCTACAGGCCTCTCCACCATGCTGTTTTATACCTTGGAGCCTGGCAACCATGGATGGCAGCTTCTGAAACTGTGAGCCAAAATAAGTTTTTAAGTTGTGGGTGACAGCTACTATGTTTCAGCGATAAGAAAGTGACTACACAAACAATGGTAGGAAAAGTGAGGTCACTGCTATGACTACCTGACCATGTGGTTCAGAAGCATTTAAAACTGATTTGCAGGAGGACACTGGAAAGTTCTGGAAATGTTGGTTAGAGGATCCCTGAAGTGCTGTAAATTGAGCTTGATTAGAAATGCTTGTCAAACTCAGAAGACCAGAATCCTAGCAGAAATGCAAGCAGCAAAAACTAGCCTCAAGAGATTTAAGTTGAGAACAAGAACTCCACTGGCAGTTGGACTAGAGACCATGTGTGCTACACTGTCACAAAAAATTTACCTTTGCTGTGTACATGTCCTGAGATTTTTCAGGAGAATGAAATTAAAGGTGGTAGACTAATCTGGCAGCAGAAATTTCAAAGCAGCCCAATGTTCAGGATGTAACATGAATACTGCTGGCTTCTTTCATCCAGATACATAGTAAATCAGGAACAAACACAAAGGTGAATGATTCAAAAAGTTTCAAGTTTTGCCAAAAAGGAAGTGCCTGTAAAGTTGAGGCAAAGGAGAGTATTATTGCTAAAAAGATTAGCATTCAAGAAAAGCAAACCATTTTGGATCAGGATAATAAAAAAGTTGAACTGAGGACATCTCAGGAATCAATAACACCCACCTTTCACCAGCTGACAGGTCCAAAACTATAAAGTACTCATTTAAAAAGAGACCTTGTGGTATCCCTGCCCAGGAAATTGGTTTCCTGGGATTACTTTCACAGTACTCAACCATCCAGACACTCAGAGGCAGCCATGAAAAGCAAGAGGGCTTTGCTACTCCTCAGGCTGGCAGCAGACCTTGGCATCATTCACAAGGTGCTGGTTTTATAGGTCCACAAAATCCAAGCATTGTGATGTCAGGAAGAATTGTACTGAAATGTTTAAGGAAGATTTGTGAGGTCAGGTAATGTGTCCCTGAGAAGGCAGTATGTAAAACTGTGACAGTAAACCCCAAACTGGAACGGAAACCCCAGAAAGCTAAAGGTACTAGGCACATTAAATGTCTGCTTAGGAAAGCCCAAGGCCTGTTCCCATTTAGCAGGTCTACCTTCCCTCACCCAGAGTAGCAATTCCATGCTGTCTTCTGGTCCTTGCTGTATGCACTGAGCTATACATCTAACATAGAGCAAGGTTGCTCCTGGTCTCTGAAACAGATGTCATTAGATGCTGCCAACAGCCATGCTCCACCCCCTGCTCCATACTAGCAGAAATGATTCTGTCTGGATGGCTGTCCATCTTCTAAATGTGACTAGAAAGAATTCTACCTAAAGTTAGTGGTGTCCTATTCCCCCTGCACAGGAATGGCTCAGCCATGTTTACCTGGTGCAATTTAGGCCAGCAGGATAGATGACAAATTATGCTGGAGGGTTCTGAATAAGTTGTCCTTGCAGCCAGTAACATATAAGCCAACACACCCTTGTTTATCATTCTGCTGAATGTTGCCCACCTGGCATGTGAGCATGCTGTATTAGCGGCTCTCATTTAACTTCAGGGAAGGATAACTTGAATAAGAACTAGCACCCTGGGCAAAGCAAAAGTAGGAGAAAAAAATGTTGGGCCCCTAAGGATGTGGGTCAACTGCTAAACTAGTCAACTCTCGGACATGTTTGGAATGCTCATGTTATGAAATAAATTCTGCACTTATGCAGAAAGAATCCTAATAGCCTTCAATGAAATACACATATTAATAACAGTAACATCATACTTCCATAATTTACCAGGCATGTGCCAAGCCCTGGATAGATATACTATATGATCCCCTGGGCAATGTTATGTGTGAGCATCATGAGCCTCAATCAAGGCTTAGGAAATAATGCCCAAACCAAAAGCAGGAAGTCAAGATTTACATCTGGGCTGGATCCCTAACTCTTTGAAAATGATGCTCTCTATGTTGTATATTACAAGGCCTCGAGCACCTAACTTTGTCTTTTTACATTTCCCAGTACACACAGAAATGCTTCTTTTGTTAAATTTCAGAGATGAATGAGACTCTCCATGATACGGTCCCTTACCATAGAGATCTGAGGTCCGTAAGTGCTAGAGCAAATCACTGAGCCAGGGGTAGAACCCAAGTCACTGTTCCTAAAAAAGACACCTGTTCTACAGAAGTGAAGGCAAGTACATCCAATGGGGCACTGTATGCCAGAAAGTGGCTAGTTATCTGGGGTTTGCAGAGGGATGCTGAGTGACTGAAACTAGGCACAAGGTTTCTTTTTAGGTCTTATAAATGTTCTAGGGTAGGACTGAGGTGACAGGTGCCCAAGTGTGAACATGTACTAAAAAGTACTGAAATGAGCAAATTTTATGACATATAAAATACATTTCAATAATATTGCTTTTAAGTGAAAAAAGTAAAAATTGGCATTATCCAGTAAAATCTTTTAAAACTCCAACCTTGATTAAAGAACTGCAGTCTGGCATCCAGGATAATGTATTGACAGCTCTGCCTAATATCTAGGACCTGTAAGTTTGGCATCATCACCTTGTTAACCTTCTCAAATATTGTAACCTCTTATCACTGCAAAATGCACAGGCTATAGAGTCAGGGAGACTACGGCTCCAGGTCTTGCATTAACTTGTTCTGGGACACTGGGTTATTTCACATCACTGAACTTGTCTCCTTCTGAAATGAGACTATTTCACCTCTAAAATGGGGATAATGATGTCTCACAAGGTCAGCATGTAGAATGCTTTCAATAATGCATTTAATATACCTGGCACAGTGTTTAGGAAAGAAAGAGGCACACCCTTCACAAGGCTGGCCCAAGTCATTACCATCAATGTCTCTTCCTTACAGAGGAATTATCTGACAACCTACCTCAAGTGGGTAAGGCCCATTACTCTTTGTACCCTTTTTATTTTCTTCCTAGCACGTGAAGAATTTATTTGTTTCCCCTCTCTTCCTCCCTCCTTTCCTTTTGTCCATTCCTCCTCTTAGGGTGAGGTCTCTACAATAGCAGGGACCCTGGTTTTGTTCCTTATTGTCTCTTAAAAGCCAGCCCCAATGTTGATGAGTACCTTGTAGCTCAGATGCTGCTTTCTAGAACATAGCTTCTGTGGCACTAGCATATGTTAAGACTATCTCCTGTAACTTCTTGGCCTTTCCTTCCCCAGTGGTTCAGAACCAGCCTCAGACGAGCAATGAATAAAGGTAAAATTGATGTAACCCAGGGAGGTAAGGAGCTTGAGAATGGAACTAAGGATACAGGTTTCTGAAGTGAGTAGAGTGAAGGGCAGGCAAACGGTTGTAAAGGGAGAGGCTGAACTGTGAGGAGTATGGGTGTCAACAAATAACAAACTTCAGTTAAATTACCAAGATGGATGCTTCAGTGGGGTGGAGCAGCAGCGAAGTGGACATATGCAGCACATTGCCTGTGAGCCTTCTTTCACTGAAGTTAAGGTTAAATACACTGGTTGCTGTGCAGTCTTTATGCACATGCCTGCTTTGAAAACTGAAGTTGAGTATCTATCTCTCTCTCTCTCTCTCTCTCTATATATATATATATACACACACACACACACAATTGCAGTATTTTGCACTAAATTTTATTATATTGATAAAATTGGGGAATTATCTATGTAAACTTAGGCAAGTCAATATGCAAATGAAAACGACTCTAGCACTGAATTTTTTTAAGAGTAGGAAAATTTATTGGGGAAAAAGAAAGGGGAGTAGGAATAGCTCCTGAGAGGCAGGAGGGGTCCCGGAT
Organism: Dolichotis patagonum; assembly: GCA_004027295.1. NCBI lineage: Eukaryota > Metazoa > Chordata > Mammalia > Rodentia > Caviidae > Dolichotis > Dolichotis patagonum. The sequence continues at coordinate 28,822 of PVJX010011173.1, read as the reverse complement.
AGGCTGCCCTCTAGCACTGAAGTTTAAGAGGACTAGAGCCCTTTCGAGATCCAGACACTGGGGCTTAAATACAAGTATATCCACAAATACTTAATTTTCTCTGAGGGAGGTGAAGCAGGTATTTTTCTTTGGAATTTATTGCTTATTAAATTAACTTCTCATTTGTTTAGGTGGGTAACTGTTGTATTGATCTGGGTTTTTTTCTGTTTTTTTTTTTTTTCAGATTTTTACTTCCCTGCTTAAAGAGTTCCTCAACCCTCAAATAACTTTGGTAACAAGAAAAGGCCATGCATCAAAATACTTCATTGTCATCATGTCCCTTCTTCCCCCTTCCTCCTTCAAACTAGGCACACAAATGGAAGAAAGAATGTGACTTTCACAACTTGCACCTGTGTGCCTCTGGCCAAGCCATTTATTCTGATCAGTTGCCCAATGAAAAGGAAGCAGTCAAACAATCAGCAAGGTTCTTTCCAGTTGTAATCTGATAAAAGTGGAGCAGAAGCAACTCTGTGGATTTCATTTAAATGTAGCATGCTTCACTTAGTTCATCTAATTACTCAATACTTATTGACAAAGCACCCACTTACACACCACAGGTGTGGGAGGAAGTGCTGCACAGTAGTTCAACAGCCTTGGACTTGACCTACTTGAATCCACTACTCCCACTTGTTACCTGTGTCACCTGGGTGCATATCAGCACCTGTTGTTAATCTATAAAATGAGCTAACAGAATTGTACACAAGTCTGTTGAAAATTTTAAATATCCATAACATGCTTAGCAAAATACATGGCTGCTTCTACTACTAAATACGAGCTTTTGCTATTCTTCTAAATTTTAAGGACAGTGTCATGAATCACACAAAAACCTCAGCCTCGGGAAGCTTAAGAACTTTTAAGGGGAAACACAAGTAAACACAATTATCAATACAAGTTTCAATTGTGTCAAATGCCACAAAAATCAGAAATATGTGACAGTGGGGTGAGAAGCTACTTTTCAGTGTTCAAGGAAGGATTCTTGAATGACATCTGAGCTACCACAAGCACAGGGACAAAAACCAGGTACTACATAAAGCTGGAGGTGGGGGGGGGTAGTGGGCACAAACTACATAGTTCTGTGTCTAGAGTAGGCTGGTATCTTCCAGAAAAAGCAAGGAAGACTTGAGGCTAATGAGTAGTTGGTGGAGGTGGGAAGTAGCCTGAGACGTGGTCAGAGAAGTCAGCAAACACTAAGACAGCTTTGTAAAACCAGTTAAGCATGTCCTCCTTTCGAATTTGCTAGGAATCCACAAGAGAGTTTTAAGCAAGAAGGATATAATCAGATCAACAATTCTTAAAGCACCCCCTCTGGCTGCATCTTGGAGAAGACTGTCAGGCAAAGGTGGAGGTGAGGAGTCCCTCATCAAGACGCTGTAGCAGTCATCCCGGGGTGGAAACACCTCAGCTACATATAACAAGCACGCGCGCCCCTGGGTGGAGGAGGGCACGAGGGTCACATTTAGGAGACGTAGAAATTAAGCCTACAGAGGCTGGCTTGTGGACACAGGCTTCCTTCCCACTTGTTTTAGCGCCCTTCCCACCTGCCCTGTCTCCCCCTCTTTGCCTGAAACCAGAGTAGTGAAGCATCTAGCCAGCACCCCTAGATTTGGGTCCTGAAGTAGCCTCTTCCTGGACGTGAGATCCGAGGATCGTCAGAGCCGCACGACACTTCAGTGAGAGGACTCCGCGCTCCCCGGCCCGCAGCTCCCGCAGGACGCGGCCTCTGCGCCCTCCTCGCCCACCCTGGCCGGGGCTGCGCGGTTCACCTGAATGCCCTGCAGCACCCGCACTACTCGTCCATTCCGAAGGACACTTTGTAGCCCTCGCTGTTCTCGACGCTTCTCAGAGAAAGAAGAGAACAGGCCCGCTAGTGGGTGGCCAAACCAGCTGGGTCAGGAACAGCCAGGATGTGGCAGGACGACTTCTGCTGCTCCAGGCACCTCCCAGTCGTAGGCTGCTGAGGCGCGAGCCAACAAAACCACGATCTATTGGTCGCCAGAGGGTCGGCCAATCACAGATGTCGCTGTGTCGCCCTGCCTTGCGGGAGTTGTAGTCCATTGTCTGGGGCCACGCTAGGAGGGCTAGGAAGGTGATGGCCAAAGTGGTGGGGATCAGGGTGGCGGGTGGGAGCCAGGTGGTGGGGGTGCGGTGGTCGGATCTGCGGAAAGCATTTTGGACTGAGACAAAAGGCAGGTACCTGAAGGAAATCTTAGAATGGCAAACTAAGGAGCCCCAGAAACATGGTCTAGCACTCCCGTGGAAAAGTCACCCATGAGTGAGACAAGGGTGAAATTCTGAGGCAAAAGGGCCACCGGGAAGCTGAGGTGAGCATCCAGAGTCAAACTTCTGAAGGTTCTTGTCTTCCTTCAGCAAACACAGACTTCTTTTTTTTTTTTTTTACCAGGCTAAAATCACTGTATTTCAGGCTCGCCATGAACTCACTGTGTAGCCCTGCCTGGCTTGGAACTCGCTGCTATCCTCCTGCCTCGATCTCCTGACTGCTGGGATTATAAGCATGCACCACTGCACCAGGCCCCACAAACACAGACTGAGGAGCATTCACTAAGCACCAGCAAACACTGGCTTCTCCTCCGAGAATGCAAGGATGAACAAGAAACTGTTGTGCTTTGCTGAGGTTTGCTGTGTAACGGAGGAGTGAAGTCAAAGCACGGATGACTGAGGAAACTTAGAAGGATAACCCTAAAACTGCCTCATATTCCAACTGGAAAAAAAAAAAGAAAAAAAGGAAGAGGCCTACTTCAATTTGAAAGACCAGATCAACCTCTCTGAGAAAGCTGCATTTGAATGGAGCCCTGAGAATGAGCAGGCATAGGCCAGGAGAAAGCAGACAACATTCCTGGGTGCCAGCAAACGCAAAGACCCTGGGACAGGACAGAGAAAGAAACTTCCCATGGCTGGAAAATAAAAGGAAGGGGGAAGGAGCCAGAGCCAATGAGGTCAGAAGAGCAAAAAGGCCCAGAATCCTTTAAGACAGGCACAGAGTTTAGGTTTTATTCTAAATGCCTTTGGAGGCCAGGAATGGGCCTAAGTATTTGGAAATACTGTCCCAGCGCTGTGTTTATGTTTCCGGTAGAGCACCACAGTACAATGAAGAAATCCGTAGTATTGCTATTCATAACCTCAGGCATCTTGAACTGAAGCCTCTTGTTGTTCTCCAACTGACTGAGTAACTTTAATTTGTCAAAGTATGCCCTAAGCGGAATGTAGAATCTGGTGCTGGAGAATACTGGCTGGCTCCATGAAACAGCAAGAAATGTTTGGGTCTCTGTGTTCAATAGTATGTGATTTGATTTCTCTTTCTGCCTGCCACCACCCCAATACTAGGAATTGAACCCAGGGCCTTTGCACTAAGTTACATCCTCAGCCCTTTAATAACAAAAAAAAAATTTTTTTTAAAAATTTGAGACAGAGTCTCCCTAAGTCCCAAGTTGCCCAGCTGGGCTTGAATTTGTCTCTCTGCCTCAGCCTCCCATAGTGCTGGGATTACAAGCCTGTGCCATTACACCCAGATGTGCAGTCTCTTTAAACTAACTCACAGATTCCAGGTTAGACTTTCAGGCTGGATTCAAAGTCTCAAGATGTGGCTATTTCTATCTCTTGGGCAGCTTTTTATGTGGAGGGAGGTGGAGATGCTAGAAAGATCCCTTGCTTTCCCCTGAATAAACTCTGCTACCAGGCAGAATACTGAGTCACGACTGTAATGTCAAGAATACAAAGGTAAAAATACTGAACAGGCCAAAGGAGGTTTTGTGTTGCTTGTTTTATAAAGGATACCAGTTACCCTGGCATTGCCTCTGACTGGGAAGAGAAGCTCCGGAGCATCTGAGCAGTTTCATCACTCCAGCCTGTAACATTCCTTACGAGAGAGCACAGGCTTTTTGGGCTTCCACTCCATCTGATGTTCAAATTCTGAGGCTACAAAAGCCTCAAAGTGAGCTCAGCAATTCTTCCCAAGGAGATAGTACGGCGGAGCCCATCTCCGCTGCTGCTCCTCCTTTTAACCACACGATGGCGCCAGAGGCCTGGACATCGTTCTGTTTCAATTCCCTGAGTGTGCTTTCTTACCCTGCAGAACAGAGCTCCTAACCCCACGTTGTTTCGCTGATTTTCCGTCCTGTAATCTGTTTAAAAGTCAGGCAACATGTCTTATCCTTGTATGTGCTCCTGCATGCGCAGATATGTGAAGTCTCCTTCCAAAATGAACAGCTAATTCCCTTTCCCGTTGTCTTTATGAAGGTGGCCTGCACCGCGATCACTATGGATCAAAGTGAGTCCGTAACTCTGAAAACCAGGGTCAGGTCCCGCCTTTGCCAAAGAGTAGGCAAGTTATATAACCCCTTTCCAAACCTCAGTCTCCTCACCACGAAAGTAGGGGTAACAAGGGTTTCTACCTCATGAGAAAAACGCTGATGAAAAGCATTCTGCTGCCAGACACCTTTTCATGACCTCTCTTGCAGGCCCCCTTTCCAGACCCTGCTAAACGTCACTCTTGGTTCCTACAGCCCTTGTCGGGTTTCCCGTCGAGTTTCACATCTTCTCAGCCCTTTCTTAGAGGCACTGCCTAATTTCAGCCAAGAATCTCCATCTCAGAGAGATCTCAGAGAGACAGACAGAGACAGAGAGAGAGACAGAGAGGTTGCCAGAGACCACAGTTTTGTCCTCTGTATTTCTGGACTAAGCTTCTAAATGCTCACAATATGTAATAAAAGCCAGACTTCTGCTGAGACAGTCCTGACAAAATTAAGTCAAGGATAATATAGAGAATATAGAATGCCAAGACTGTAATAAAAGACAATTTATATTAATGGTTTCATTTGTAACATATTTCTATTTAATTTTGAAGATATATGTTCCTAAGCATTAACATTATCACATGGCATGTTATTTATTATAATGAAAGACGATTAGAATAGTCTACCAGTGTCTAATCTACCAGTGTCTAATCCATTCAGGAGCTCTTCCTGCAGAATAGACTGACTGGACGCAGGCACAGACATGCTCCAGATGGGGGCGCTGTTTTGCCGCCTTCGGGAACATCCTGAGACTTCCGGAATGGCCCTGGGGAACACTAGGCTGCTGCCAGTCTGTTCCTGACTCTGGTTCCGGACACCTGCTGACCAGCCGCCGTGCTTCATCACCTAGATGAGCCGCGCTGCCCTGAGAACGCCTGGGCTCTAGAACCAGGCAGAAGGAGGCCGAGTCTCACTTTTCAGTGATTTCATGAGTGACCCCGGCTAATTCCCGGATATGCGAACGTGGGAACTTATGACCATGGATATTCGCACCTGTTGCAGGCAGATGAGGACCACTGAGGGCTGGATCCAGCAGGGCAAAACTTTTACAACCTGAAACTTCAACCAGTATATGGAGGGCTGCCGCTGATAACTATTGGTGTGGTAAGAGAGGCTGGCTGGGGGTGGGTAGCTGGGGGGCGTGGAGAGGGAAGAGACCTGATGGAAGTGGTCTTCTCTCTGCACTGGGGTCCCCCCATGGCTGCATACCCACCCAGGCTGAGCACCCCCGAGGCCAGGTTCGCCAAAGGCTTCGACACCCGGCGTCCACTCGCAGTTCTGCACCCGAGTTCCTTTTTTCTTTATTTTATTTTGAAAAGCATTTTCAACTTTATGTTTTCAAACTTTCATGAATTTCTAATAGACTTTGTTATCTAGGATAATTTTAGATCTATAGGAAAATCGCGAAGCTTACCCAATTATTATCGTTTTACATGGTAATTAGGATATTTATGATCATGAAGAAGCCACTAGTGATATGTATGTTTCTATTAACTAAAGTCCATGTTCCGTGTCTTTTTTTCTCTCCTAGGATCTTATCCAGTATCACATACCGTGAGCATTGTCTCTTAGGGCCACCTTAGCTGTGACGCTGTCAGACTTTCCTTGTTTGTGATGAGGCTGAATGTCTATCATTTTGGGTTTGTCTGATGTTTCTCTCACGGCTGAGCTGGGGCTGTAAGTTTGGGAAGACCGCAGAGGTTAAGCGCCACTCTTGTCCCGTCACGTGAAAACTCTTAACGTGCCATGGCCACTGTCAGGGGAAGAAAAGAAGAGAACTCCGGGCTTGGGGAAGTAGGGTGAGGGGCACTTTTGTGTGTGTGTTGCAATGAACATGTGTGTGCATTTTTAATGTCTAGTACACGATTTTTGTCATCAGGAATCATCAGCCAAAGAGCATGCAGCATAATTTGTTTTCTTTGTGTCGTAAATATTTTGAGGATTAAACTGAAACTGTTAGATTTTTTTCTTAGTGAGACTATGTATCGAGTATTCCTGCTAGACAATGCGTCGTGTTTTATTTTATTTAGTTCTCCTCTCTCTCCCTCTCTCCTTGAGACAGTCTCTCCCTTGCCAGGACTGGTCTTGAACTCAGAGACTCCAGGGATCTTCCTGCCTCAGCCTCTTGAGCAGCGAGGGAAATGTGGCACCCGCAACGGTTATAATTCTAATCACAATGTGATAAGGTAACATCCTCACTGGACTCCTGACAAGCCAGAGGCACAGAAAATTTGGGTCACACAGGAGAGAGGGGTTCCAACCCCAGGTGGCGAGTTCCGGAGCTGAGAGCCAGGAGGAAAGCACCGCGCGTCCAGCTGGAGAGGCGGGGATTCTACCGAAGAGGAACCCAGCTCCGAGGCTCCAGAGGGGAGGGAGACAGGCGGCGTGGGCAGCGGGTGTGCGGTGGACGGGGGCGGCCTTTCTAGTGCCCAAAGCAGCCCCCACTTCCGGGGCCTGGAAGTCCTGTCGCCCGCGCGTCCGCACCTGAGTGCGCCGCCAGCCGGGACACCTGGGTCCCCTCCCCTCCACTGGGCGATCGCCTCCGCTTCTCAGTCCCCCTGCTCTCTGGGAGGGGGTTTCAGGTCGGGGGTCTCTTACCTGGATCACGACCTCAGATAGAAAGGGGACCTGAGGAAGAGAGAGGGGGAAAGAGAAATCAAAACGATCTCCATGGTCACCTACAGAGACTCCAGGACCTGCGCGGTGCCACCTGAGCCCTACACAAGTCTCACTGGGACCCGCCGGCGGCTGCTTCCTTGGCCACGCCTGGACACTACCGCCACCTGGTGGCCAAAAACCAAACTGCCGCTCCTGAAACTCCACTGGATAAACAATGGGTGCTTACAGCAGCGCCTTGGGTCACAAAGCCGAAAGCAAAATTCTTGTCTTTCAAGAACCCCAGGGCGAGTGGAAATAGAAGCAGAAATCCCTTTAGTGCAAGATGTGAATACTCAGCTTCAGAGAGCCCTAGAAGCGTCTCCCTGGGCATCCAGTGTGGAAACAAAGCAGGACAGAATCATGGAGGACGGCAGGTGGCCTGCAGAGGGCTAGTGCGGCCCACAGGCCCAGGAGGCAAGGGAGCCTCAGGATGGGAGGGATGTGTCTGGGGCCGGGAACCAGTTCTAGGTCCCTCAAGGAGGCCAAGCAGAAGCAGCCTGAAGAAGATGACCCCGTGGAACTGGGAGGAGAGCTCCGGGGCCTACACCTGAACATCTTCAGGTCTGTGGGAGACCGGCCAGGGCATCGGCCTTAAGATGAAATAAGGGAGAGCCAGTGCGGCCCTGAGCTTCCTGCAGTGTCACAGGTCCATTCCACTGGACTCCAGGGCCCAGCGAGGCCAGAGTCCCCGCGTAGGCAGGTAAGGAAACAGGGCTGGTGAAGGGGGACCCCTGTGAGTTCTGGGAGCAAATGCAGGTTTGTAGGGGTCTGAAAGTTTTAGGATGCAGGGATAGGGACTGAGGTGAGTGTTGTTAAGAGACCAGGCTCGCAAGAGGGAGCCACGGCCTCAGACAAGCACTGAATTCCTCCCCTTAGAGCAAAGCACCAGAGGCTCTCAGTAGATTCCTGCCCTGAAAGGAATTCCATGTCCCAGGGTGCACCTCACCTCTGCTTGGAGCTCGGCCTTCCCACAGCCCAGGTACCAAGGGATCCAAACTCTGCTGGGCCCGAACCATTCAGCGGAGGTTGCTCTCCCTAGCCCTGACCCAAGCGGCTCAGCACCTGCTCTGACCCCTGCCCCCGCACTCTGAGACCAAAAACCAAGTGCAGGCTGAGCACTGGGACAGGGACTCAGGCCACATGTCCTGGGGTTTCTCTCAAACTTGAGCCCACGGTTTCATCTAGAACTCAGTGAGTGTGCATTAACCCTTTCCCAGGCCTCCATGGGGACCAGAAGCAGAACTGATACAAGTGGCCCTGAAACTCAATCTGGGTCACACATGCAGACAAAAGCACACCCTGTCCTCTCCTGGGAGAGTCCACATCGACATGAAACTTCCTATCAGATCATTAGCTCCGTTCTCTAAACCAAATAACTGACAAATACTTCCCCGGTCCCCCGCCCTCTTAAGTGACAATTTGCTGACACCCCACTTGCACACTAGAGGTCGTGATCTGCCTGTCCCCTCACTGTGTAGGCTTGTCACATGAGAAAAGAGAGGGACATGGGAACAAGGTCCCTCCTCTGCACACAGTGCCCTCACTATGTGTCCAGCAAATCCCCCAGCTGCCTGACCGTGGGACGATGGCAGGACTGAGTCACAATCCTCTGTTCCCACTGTCTCCCAGTAAATTTCCCCACTGAAGCCTGTTCCTAAACCCACAGCAATTTCTAGCAATGTCCTCTGTCTTGGGCATTTGGTGTGTATTATGTCATTTAACCCTGTGAGGGAGGCAATATTACTATCACTGTTTCAGATGAAACTGAGGCTTGGGGCAGTTAAATGAATTATCCAAGCTTGCCCAGCTAGTAAGGATTGGAGCCTGGATTTGAGGACAATGCTTCATTACCTGGCGCTACTCCCTCAGGCACCTTTACCTGCAATGTGATTGTAATAACATCTAACCTGTATTTTTCAAAGTAATACTCTGTGTCTGGTTTTTCTTGTCTTTAAGTCTTAGAACAATCTCCCGGTTGGCAGGTGCTATTTATGAGAAGATATCATGAGTCTCAAAAACAGTAAGGGACACTCGTGGTCACACAGCCAGTTTTTTTGCAAAGCCAGAGTGGAAGCTGAGTTTCTCTCCACTTGAGTTTGCCTCTCCTAGAGCAGCAGTTTCCTGAAGACTCAGGTTTGGGAGGACAGGGGGGTCCGTCCAGCAGTCTCCAGTACCAGGGGCCCTTCTACCCCTCCTGCAGCTCAGCCTGGAGGGAAACTCACAGTAAGGCTGAGCTGGGGCGGGATGGTGGCTTCCCTATCTGCTGACCCTCAGGGCAGTGATGAAGCAGCATCAGGCGCTGGAGCAGGGGAAATCTCGCTGCTGCCCCCGGTCTTACCAGCTCAAGGGACCAGAACGCAGAGTGCAGGGCTGTCAAGCGGCTGGGAGTTTAAAGAGAAAATTCTGCTGGCATGAGGATCTAGAAAACGTGAGATTTAAATTCAGCAAATAAATTGTCTCCACACAGCTGGCTGGCAGCTAAACAATACATACGATGGGGACGCTCCAGGGGCCTGGCGCGACAGCGAGCACTGAGCAGAGGGAAATCTGTTACCGAAGATAGAGCCTCCCGGGGTGTCTAAAACACGGCGTTTGCCCGGGTTGTGGGCAACCTGAGCTCCAAAAGCTGAACACAGACAAGTTTGAAACGTTGGAGAACAGAGTCTAAATATGGCACAGCAACTAACAATAGTGGGGGAATTCTCAGAAGAAAGGAAACCATAGCGGGGGTACGGCCAGCTCTGCTCAAGGGTAGGAAAGGCAGGAGTCTGGTGTCAGGAAGCAGATGGCTGAGGCCTAGACCCAGGGGATCCAAAAGGAAAGGGATGGAGTGCACAGCGGGGTAAGGAAAGTGTTTTTCAAGGGGAGGAAATACTCTCTATCTTGACCGTGGTGTTGACTAAAATGGCACATGATTGAATACATCTTTTAAAGATAAGCAGAGTTGGGTTTCTGAGACTGGCCCTGGATAGATTCTGGTAGGAGCTGAGCCCAGATGCCAGACTCTTCTTAGAGAGACCCTCTGATTTTCACAGCCCAAGCATTGGGTGAGCGGAGAGTTTCATTCCATCTTCTATTCTGTGTTCAGCCAACAGACCTCGGTGGAGCATGCGTCTAAACAATCTCATGTTAAAAAACATAAACAAAAACAGATACACGTGTGGTCCTTAACTACAAGCAAAAAAATGTTTCAATGAAAAGTATAGTGCTAGAGACCAGATCTGGAGAGCAGGTGCTGGATGCTAGGAGGGGATGGACATGAGATTCTGGCATTATAATTAATCAGCACACAAGGGGTTTTGTGAAATAGGGGATGAGTTGTATTACTGGGGTTGCATTCTTTAATTTTTTGAGTCACCAAAAGGATGGGTGAGTTACTTAATTTTTAAACAAGAATTTTTAAAATGACTTGCATGATAACCTATCTGAGTAACAATCTTTAAACATGTATTAGTCGGTTAACTTTCAAATCACCAACTTAGTAACAGAATAATTACTCACCTCAGCCAGGTGTGGAGGCAAATGCCTGTAATTCCAGAGGCTGAGGCAGGAAAATCACAAATTGGAGCTAGCTGGGGCATTTTAGTGACTTAGACCTGTCTCAAAGCAAAAAAGTTAGAAAGGTTTGGAGACATAGCTCAACGTGAAAGCCCCTGAATTTGATCCTCCTCCCTGTGCCATGGTAACAAAAAACTACTCACCTCACTGGTGTTTCACAGTACCTCTTAAGTTTAATGCCTATACAGCCCCTCTTAGTTTTAGTGTTTTGAGATAAGTACAAGATACGTAGATTTTGTTTTTATGCCTCTTATTAGTGTAGTAATGGAACAATTTAAATAAAAATGGGGTCCAAATCGGCTCGGTTTTACTCTGGCCATGTTTAATGTTCTCACCACTCTGTGGCTGGTGGCAGAACTGCGCCATGACTGAACAGGGTCCCCCCGCCAAACGTCTGCATTCTGCAGCAGTCCTGAAATGAGGGGCCATCAAGGCGCCGTTTTCCCATATTGGCCTGTTCCACGCTGTGACTCTTCCGTTTGTGAAGCAATTCTCTGGAGTGGGGAACGAGACCGTGAGATGGAACCAGAATGTGGAAGCAAATGACCACAGAGAGGAAGTTTCCAGGAAGGCATTTGTAGCGATTAGACTCCTCCCACGATGTTCAGGAGGCTCCCAGAAGGTCTCTTCTCTCTATTTTGCTTGGTTGTGCTTCACTGATCGCTGTAACGTTGCTTGACCTCAGGGCACAGGCAGTACGCTCTCCTCCATCGGGAAGTGTTCAGACAGCAGCTGATGACAGGGGAATCCTGGGTGCTGTAGTCTCAGGGAGGATGGGTCATTGGATCTCCAAGACCTATTGCAGCCCTGCAACGCCGTGAGCTTGGGATTTGGTGGGATCCCAGGGCTCCGTGCAGGGGAAGGAAGAGGACACTGCCCTGCAGCAGATGGTCAGTCTCCTTACACTGGATGGGGGCTCAAGCCCACTGTGCCCTTCTGAAGAGTCTCCATCTTCACTGTCTCTGTGATGTGGGTCTTTTGAGGATGGATCCTGGAGTGTCCTTAAGGTTACGTTCCCTTCCAGGGAACAGCTGCTGAACTATCTTTGTCCACGATGAGGGCATCTCTCTGTCTCGGGGTCCTTTGCCAAATGAGTGAGGAGATAACAGAATGCTTATGGTGGGAGTGGATTTTCCTGGTCCCTGCAGGCAGGGGTTCTGTGGTCCTTGAGGCAGCATGGAAGCTGGGAAAGCCTTTCCCTGATCCTGTTTTGAGTAATGCCGTAGGGAAACGAGAAATAGCAGATAGCTGAAAACTAAGAACCTTTCTTAAAGTGAAGAATCTTGATTCTGAGGTTACAGAGCTTAGGTGTGCTGTTGCTTTGGTGTTGTTTACTAGTGATGATCAAAATATATGTCATGTTTTTAAATAGGAAAAATTTATGACAGAAAAACACACATTGCCATGAACCCCCCCTTAAGGTATTCCCTCCTCACTGGGAACACACCTACCCTGCTGTTCCTGCCACTTTCTGAAGCAGTTCTGGAAATCCTCTTTCACGGATGTCTTAATGAGGGATAATTTGAAAATACCCTACTGCTGTCAAGTGTCATTCCACACAGAGGCGAGTGTACTCCGGCTTCCAAGCAGACAGGGGCAGGGGTTCCTGCTGTGGAAGAACCAGAGATGGCTGTGTGTTCAGTGTGTCACAATCTGGGCACACAGAGGTACAGCAGCGTGAGCCCCGTTTTGTAGAGCAGGCTCGCTCAGAACAGCAGGTGTGGCGCCCACAAACCTGTCCCTGGGGGGCTGTGGAGTTTCGATACCTTAAGAAGAAAATCCACAGAGCCCTGGAGGAAGGGTGGTGAGTACAGGAAGTTGTTTCAAACAAATGATAAAATTAGGCAGATCATGAGCAAGTGCAATTTAAAAGTGAAAAGATATTTATTACTCTCTCTCTCTCTCTCTATATATATATACGTATATATATCTTTCTTGTGGGAACTATATCAGTTTCTGTTTTGTTTTTAATCTTTCTGTTGAATTCTGTTGCATTCCTTCTTATCTCAGGATTACATGGAACTGACATAGTCTCCACAGTCCTTGGGCACAGGGGCAGAGCAAGAGAATTCTCACTGAATGAAGAAATGAAAAATGTGAGGCGCTCCAGGGAATCTAGCATTGGGAACATATCAGAGGGAGATGGTGTCTGTGTAGCCCATCTCAGCAGTGCTTCGAGGCCTTTCCTCAGAATCAGGTTTCTGGCTGCACAGTCTGGGTTACAAGCGCTGGAGTGCGCTGTGTGGGGAAGGGTCTTTCTCCCTCAATGCTATGCTGGGTGACCTGGATTCCCTCTCCACATCTTGCCTGAATGCCCAGCTGTTGACTTGTGTGGGCTTGACAGGGGTTTCACACAATCCTGTCACACTAGGACCTCCTTCCAGCTGCCTTCAGACTTCTTCAGATACTCTGATCTCTGGGCTGATTTGGGGGATACCCTGGTAACATAGCAGCAGTATTAAGTGCAGTTCCAGGCTTTCCATTTGAGGGTAGGGGCAGCCCCCATGGAGATTCTTGTCCTGCAAGGATTGGTGGGGCCCATGTGGCCATTGGTCCTCTGGTGACCACTGCCTGGAGACACAGTCTGAAAAGGCTCTGAGTGAGCTTGAACTAGTCACTGCGCTTGTCTGAGCCTCCAAATTCCTCAACACAGGGATATAAACGTATTCCTTGTATACATCCCACAGGGTTGAACGAGATAATGCTATGAGGTGCTGGTTCACGGCTGGGCACATAGTGGGACCTGATGAGAGGGGAGCTACAGTTACTGTGATGACGAAGTAGTTAAAGTTCTCAGCACCTTAATTGCTTTGAAGACATAATGCTGCAGTTAGTACTAATGTCAGGAATAATGTCAACCAGAAACAGGACAAGATAAAAGTGAATACAAAATCACTCTTTCCTCCCAATGAGCAAATGTCCATCTTTCTCCAAAAAGTATAAACACACAGACATTCTTATCTAGGTCTGAAGGAGGTATAAGCCTAAAGGAGAGGCCTTGAGTGTTTGCAACTTTAGCGAACAACCTTAAAAACAGTACAGGTGTTCTTCAAGGCTCAGCAGGAACCAGGCATCCTGGAGGAAACAATCTTGAGATATTTAATTTTGCCAAGACCCTTTCCATCTTCAATCCCTTATTTCTCACCTGGATTGTGTTAGTACTCTTTTGGCGTACTGTGCCCACTGTCCCTCTTCGTGGTGTATCCTGATCTGAATGGATTCTTGTCTTTCTTATAGTCTTGGACTGTTTGTATCCTTTTAATACCTGTGTCAACAGCCCTCCATGTGACATCTGGAGCAGCAGCTACAGAAATACCTACAGATAAGAGACAAGGGTCAGAGTGGTCCATCCTGTTGTAAGGAGATTTCACCAGAAGGCGCTTATGGGCAAAATGGTTTGGATTCTGAAACCTGTCAAGATTTATAAATTTAGGAAATCAACAGAGTCCAGTCAGGTGGACCAGTTCCTCCCTTTCTCACTCCTCTGCCTTTGGTTGCAAGGAGACAGGTGCAGAGCTGTTTGGTATCTCTTAGATGCTGCACACAACTTCCTCAGACAGCCTGTGGTGGGAGGTGTGCACAGTGGAAGTGGAGCAGGAGGCATTGTTAAGAATCCTGCAGTCGGTCAATCTGACTATCACAAATGACCTGAAGTTCTACAAAATTTATCAGTTAACAAATGCAAAACTTACAACTGCGCATTCTTTGATGTTGGCACGTGTCCTAAGTTGCACACCTAGTACGCAGGCTTAGCACACTCACCAGCCACCCTAACCAATGCTGCTTAGATGTTCTGTTCAGGTCTTTGTGAACACAGTGCAACTGGAGAGTGGAGAGGGCAAAGGTTCTTCAGTGAGAGCTTCTGCCTTGGTGGAAGGTAGAAAGGCTCTCTGACCTGCAGTGTGAGAATATTCTGCTGAGACACTTGAGACTTAGTGACAGTATGACCTGGGGGCAGGAGGGAAGCTGCTCTTTGGTTTCTCTTCGATGAATTTGCTGGTTTTCAAAGGAGGTCAGGTAGTTCTCAGACAATGCCCAGGGGCTGTGGATGGTTCTCATCCACTGCAGTAACAGAAGCTTTGTCTGCTCAGATTGTGAGCAGCATGCACCCAGCGTGCAGAGGTAGGGACAGCCAGTGACTCCCAGCTGCTTTTAGAAAATGAACCTTAAAAATAAGAAAAAGAAAATGAACCTTTACTGAATGGGGTTTGTGGTCTACAAGTAGTTAAAGACTTTCAGGGACATAGGCAGTGTGACAGCTCTGCAGGTGACACATTTATGATCTTTAGTAATACTTGGGTGGTCTTTTCTGTAACGACTTCCCAGGCCCATGTGCTGCAGGCAAGGCCACGATGACGAGGGCTGAGAGGTGGCAAAACCTCGCTGTAGGGAGGCCTAATGCTTTGCGGCCACATCCCCCTCCACACTTCTAACCACCGCAGGTGACAGCACAAGTATATAATGAAAGGAAAACGTCTCCTGTACTCTTCCTACAGCTTCCACTAGCACATGAGTTTAAACTCACGTGTCTTCCTTTGAGGGTCCTAAACACAGACATCCTTTATCCCTCCACAAGGACATCTTAGTTTCTTCACGTGGGGTAAAAGAGAAGGGCCACTTTGCTGCCCCATCCAGCCACTGCCACTGCCCAACAGCCTTTTTATTTTTTTCTGGATTCTTCTGGGCTTTGAGTTGGAAGCATTTGCTCAGTCCTTTCGTTCTTCTCACTCTCTCTGGAGCTCAGGGTTATTACACTGAACTGGACATGTTGACGACAGCCCACAAGGTATAGCTTGGGAGTGATTGGGGGTGAAAGTCTTTTACAGGTCCGCAGACAATCCAGTGCCCTTAGAGACCTGATAACTGGTGGAATCTTTCCATAATCTCACTGAGGGCTTTTGTGCAATCATCTGCGGCTGACCAGGATGGAGCAATCATCAGTTATGGGACGAAAGGGGAAGTATTCTTTACAGAGTGCATTAATGGCAAAGTGAACTTCTTTGCTGTGGGATGAGACTACCTTGTGTTTGTTTGCCAGGCAGAGGGCACTTCCTGTCATTTGTCCTCAGTTTTTTTTTTTTTTTGGTGTGTTTTAAAAGTGATTTTTAACTTATTTTAAAGGAAAGAATCCATTTCATTACGTAGATTGGCAGTCCTGTGAAAACAGCTTTTCACACACTACAGAGTTTGGTGTGATCTATAAAACATATTGAAAAAGTCCTTTGTATCCAAATGGGGCATTCCAGAGGCTTCCAACATTACAACTTCTTCCATCACGAGAAAGTTGCCATTTCTCTTAGGAAAGTGATTATTTCTTCCCTAATTATTATTTCATCCCTTGCAGGATGGCCTCCTGCTAGGTCACTCTCCTAGGAAAGTGATTATTTCTTCCCTAATTATTATTTCATCCCTAGCAAGATGGCCTCCCAAAGGACCCAAGAGAACTTGTGTCATACCGTTATCTGACTCTACCAAAGGCTGCAGCAGCTGGAACTCCTTCAACTCCCCATGACAATATTGTGTTACCATGTCTGAGTTTGTGGCTTTGTCTTTTCCACAATGGATTCCTCAGAGAGCTGGCAGAGGTGGGTGGGCTGAGAGGGCCTGAGGCAACTGGGAACTCTGAGAAGGACCCAGTAATCTGCCACAGGGGTTTTTGTTTGTTTTTTTCAGTACTGGAAATTGAGCCTAGAACTTTAGCATTGAGTTTCATTTGCATCCCCCACCCTCTACCATTCCTGCTTCCACTTTTTAATTACATTTTGAGGTAGAATTTCATCCAGCGTGTTCAATTGCCTAGCCTGGGCTTGAACTTGTGATTCTCCTGCCTCAGCCTCCCAGAGTGCTGGGATCACCCAGGCAAACACCACCCCTCCTGACTGGCAGTTTTCAAATGATCAATTAGGACTTCACATAGTTACTTGCTGTGTGTTCTCCTCCAGCTTATTTCTTTCATTCAGTGCTTCCTGAAGTGGAAAACTTTTCTCTGGTGCTTATTATCCCCAGCTCTCCTAGACAATAATGCAAGAGGATGCCTGCCTGTACGGCTCTGGGGCCACCTGACTCAGTGTCCCCCAGCTGTTCCCAGTTCCTGTACCTAGCATGCGGTGTAGCCCTGTCCTGTGTTGGTGGTCTGTTCCAGCCATAACCACCAAGCAGGTCTACTGAGTCTCAAGGGCCTGGGTAAGAGCAGGTCCTGGAGGCTCCTCCTGCCTCAGGCAGTGACTCACGAATCTGCTCCCTTCCCGTTGAGGCCAGCTCTGGACTCCACTCCCTGTGCCTGCCTAGTCCTGCCCCTTTGTTTTCAGGATGTCAATGGCCTTTGCTCTAGGGATACAGACTGTGGGTTCAGAAATAGCCAGGTTAGGAACTTGAGGAATTCTTACTGATGTCATTCCAGGCTTAGCTGCTGAGAGTTTCTGTGAAAATATGGGGACTGCAGGCCCTGCAGTAGCAGCGTGAGGAAGACACATAAGCTGCCTAGGCAGGTCATGGCCTGAGCCTTGTTTGTATGAGGTAGTGGCAGCGAACCTATGGCAGGTGTGCTGCAGCGGGCTTGTGGTATCATTGAAAGCTCTAAAAGGTTCTGGCTCACTGGTATAAGGGATACCTTGCTTGTGTAAGGTGTGAGGAATATTTGCCCACCCACAGTGGCATATGGAAGGGCTTGCTTCAAATGTGGAAGACAGCAATTGTCAAAAACAGTCATCAACCTTGGGTTTGAATTTTGCTAAAAAATTTAGAAATGCCTTGAATTATTTTTATTGGAAAAAATAAACATGTTCTTTTGATGTCACAATAATCTTGTTCAGCATGAAAACTAAATCTTTGATGCATGTAATCATTATGCACAGCAAACATGTACTAATAAGGATAAAATAATAAAAAGTTTTGACTTTCCTGCTGAATCATTTTCATCCATAATTTTAAAAATCACCATTAATTTTCCCTAACTATCCTGTATTTGAAAAAAATATTTTTCATTGGATTAAGGGAGTTCTACTTGTCTTTTGTTAAGAAATTGAGTCATCTGGTTCTGGAAGCCAGAAGTCTAGGTGTTGTCAAGATTGGCTGCTTCTGAGGACTTCAAGGGTGTCTCTAACCCTTTTAGACAGACATGCAGAAGAGATATAGCTAGTTCAAAAGGAATTACTACTTTTAGTTTTTTAAAAAATTTTATTTAAAGAGAAAAAAACAACACAGAAAAAAGGGTAGAAATAACAAAGAATTTCAAAAAAAAAATTAAGAAATCACTAGTTGATAAATTGCATATTGTCTTCTTAGAAATAGTTGTTCATGTTACAAAATTAAGGCATACAAAGTGGACATTCAAACAGTGAGGCTGCAAACAGTTCTGTTCAACGATCCAACAAAAACTTAGTAATACGATTATCAATCCCACACACTTAAATATACATGCAGTTATACCCTTTAGAGTACTTTCTTTTCCTCCTTTTGCTTTTTAAGTCCATTATCTGTTTAGTTATATCATGTCTCAGCGTGCTCAGTACCTTATCGATCTGTTCTGTTGTTATTTCCTTTTTAATCACCTTATATGATTCTGTTGTTCTGTTTTTGAGTTTCTCCTCATCCATGTCACATGGATCAGCTTTGGTGGAGTTGGGAGTTTTTGGAGGTATTTTGTTACTTTGTTTTCTCATGTTCTATTGTTTTTTTATTTAATTTTTTATTAACTTGAAGGTAGTAATATACAACAAAACAGGATGGAAAAAAGCCAATTGAGACAGTGTGGTGAAATTGGTACAGAACATAAAAGCAGGTCACCAGGACAACAATAATAGGCACCATTGTATATCTCGTTATCTTCACAATAGTTGTTCCTTCAATCAGGTATCGCAAAATCAAAAGAGATACGTAACACTATAGAACCGATCAAAACAGAATATTGAATAGAGCAACACTGTTAATCAGGACAAAGCAAAACGGCGATAAAAATATTTGCCTTCAAAGAGATAGTAGAAGGACACTCCCCCCACTCACTGCACCACATATGGTCACTTCCCAAGAGATGCCTAGATCCATGGATCCCAATTGCTAACAGTGGGAGCAGAGGAGGGGGGAAATGGTATGTTTGACTTTCAGCCTGCGCCCCGTTAGGCGGCAGGCTGGTTGCTGGTTTTCTCAGTGCCCTAAGTTCCAACATGGCGTGGATTTCAGGAGACGTTGTTGCTTCTTGCTTCTTGCTCTAGGGTGGCCACGGCTTGCCAGACCACATCCACTTACCAGGACGGCAGGCTGGTTGCTGGTTTGTTCAGAGCCCTAAGTTCCAACATGGCCTACTTTTAGTTTTTTGAGGAAACTCCACACTGATTTCTATATTAATTCTACTAGTTTACATTCCCACCAACAAGATGATTTCCTTTTGCCCCACAACCTCACCAGCATTTGTTGACTTTTCAGTTCTTGGTGATAGCCATTCTTTTTGGAATAAGGTAAAATCCAAGTATTTCTTGGACTTGCATTTTTCTAAAGACCAGTGATACTGAACAGTTTTTCATGTACATATTGATCATTTGTACTTCTTCTTTCAAGATGTGCCTATTCATTTCAATTATTGATTTTAATTGAGTCTTTTATTTTTAGTGGTCTGATTTTTTTAGTTCTTTGTGTATTCTAGATATTAGTCCTCTGTCTGATGAGTAGATGGCAACAAAATTTTCCCATTCTGTAGGCGGTCTCTTTGATCTGTTGTTTCCTTTGCAGTGCAGAAGTTTTTAATTATGATGTAATCTACTTTGTTGATTCTTTATGTTATTTCTTGTGCAGTTGGGGTTCCATTCAGAAACTCTTTGCCTATGCCTAGGTCTTCAAGAACTTTAGATATTTTTATCTTCCAGCATATTCAGTGTTTTATATTGTAATATATAGGTCTTTGATCCACTGTTCTATCTTTAAAGATGACAGCAGCATGCTCTCTAAATCAACAACTTGATTTTTCCTTTCTTCTTTGTTGCCTAAGGTCATAGCTGCACATTTTTTCTCTCTCAGGCTGCTCCTTCAAGTCTTGTCATTTTCTTTCCTATACCACTACTCATAAATAGAGAGAGAGCTGATACCCAGTGAGAGCAATGGCTAATATTTCATGAGTGCTTTCCCTGTGATAGGTGCTGCTCTAAGAATTTTATCCATCACTCATAAACTACTTCATGAAAACCTAGTGCATACGAAATGTCACTCTAAGAGGGAGCCTTGCAGAGAACAAAACAGATTTAGTCGCATAGAAAGTGCTGTGGTGAAGTGGGTCAGAGAGTAGACAAAGAAATGAATCTTATCTGTAAGAGGTCATGCAGTGGGAAGCTCTGTCAGGAAACTAGAAGCAGGGTTCCATGACTGGGAGTTGATTGTGGGCCTCTGTGTGGGTGTGGGGTCATAGGGAGTCTGGTCCCGAGCAGAAAATGGAAGGTAACCCAGGATTGACCATGCAAAGCTCTGGGGGAAGGAATGTTCTGGTGGATTTCATGGAGAGGACACAGGACCCGAAGCATGAGTAAACTTCCCATATGAAAGATTTACATTCTTTTTTGTGTTAGTGCAGGTTGGTGAGCTTTGACAAACGTGCATGTTCATATGTCTGGCACCACAGTCAAGATAGAACATCGCCCCAGAGACTTCTCTTATGCACCTCCTCTCCCCCTAGCTACTGGGAGCCTCTGTTACATTTGCTGCCCCTGGGGTTTTACCTTCTAAGAATGTCCAAAAAATGAAATTATGCCTTTTGTAGTATTTTGAGGATTGTTTCTTTCAACTAACATAGAACTTTTGCGATTCTTTCATGTTGTTGCCTATATCAAGGTTTTGTTCTTTTTTTGAATTGCTAACTAGGATTCTATTGTATGGAAATTACGTAATGATTTTTTATTCTTAATTTTTTTGTCTATTTGAGACAGGGTCTCACTATGTAGTTCAGATTGTCTAGAACTCATTATGTAGCCCAGGCCAGCCTTAAACTCACAGTAATCCTCCTGCCTCTGTCTCCCTACTACTGGGATTGCAAGCATGAACCACCATGCCAGGCTACATAATGATTTTGTTTACTCATTTCTCAGTTCAAGGACATTTGAGTTATTTGCCATTTTTTGACTCTAAACAAAACTGCTAAAAACGTACATGTATAGTTTTATGTAAATCTAGTTCTTCATGTCACTTTAGGTAAATACCTAGGGTGGAACTGTAGGGTGGTGCAGTAAATGTATCCTTGTATTTGTAAGGTACTGCCAAATTGCAAAACTGTTTTGGGAACACTGATTAAATTCTACTCTTCATAGCAACCATTTGGAGTAGGTGCTTTTATTATCCTGTTTTCCAAGGAAGACCCTTAGCACTCCTAAATTGGGTGGCTTGCCTGAGGTCACAAAGCTGATTTGTGTATCTCTAAAGAACTTGGGCTTGCTCTTGCATGATGTGATTCATTTTCTTGGCCCCTGGGTGTTACCCTCTATATCTGGGTATATCTGGCCCCAAAGCTTCATGTGATCATAGGCAGGGCTTTTAAAAGATGACAGAATCGTGAAGGTTCTATAGTTAAACACACTGAGAGGATACTGGGCCTGGTTGGAGACAGGTCTCTGGAGGCACCACCTGGATAGGAACATCTCCCTCCCTGGATCCTCCCATCTCTCTCCGCTTTCCAGCTGCTGTGACGTGAGTAACTCTCCCCCACCATGCCCTCTGCCATATTGTTTTTTTCTTTGGACCATAGACTAAAGCATAAGCCAAAATTAACCTCTCCTTCTTTAAATTGTGGGTGTTAGTGTTGTGTCTCAGCAATGAGAACTTGACTAAGGCACTGGCTGTCTCTCTGTTTCCTCATCATTGGCTTCTTTTGTGTAAACTTATAAAGCAGGCTGGTCGGAACCTGCTTTTCTGTGGCACTTTGTGCATCAGGACATTGTCTCCCACGGTACCGCCATCTACAGCTGCCCAGGCTGGGTGGGACAGTTCTTGCTGAGGGTGCCTGCTTGTGCCTGGCCTGACCTCTGTCTAAGCCCTCTGACTAGGCTGTCGACATCTCAAGCGGAGTAGCCAGCAACCTTGGGTACTCTGTTTCCAAGCCTGGCCCCAGCCTAGGCCCCTAGTGAGACGTAGTGTTCATTAGTTACAGCTGCAACCTCACTTTTCAGTACAGCAAGAACCACTCCGAGAGGTGATGTGCATCTGTAATCTCAGCACTCCGGAAGGCTGAGGAGATAGGATCTCAAGTTTGAACCCAGTCTGTGCCACTTAGTGAGACACAGATTTAAATAGAAAAACTAAAAAAAAGGATGGCGATGTAGCTTAGTGTAAGGACCCTGGTTCAATCTCCAGTACCAGAAAAACAAAACAAAAGCAACATATGTGTGTAAAGGACATGTGTTCAGGTTTGAAAATTGAAACAGCAGATACAGACATGCAATAAAATTAAAGTCTCTGCTTCCTCTTGCTCCTGTGCTACTCTTTTGGTCAATAAATTCTGCTATTAGTTATCTGGTAATTAATTAGTCTATTAGTGTGGTAATATATATATAAATTCTTGATTTATCAACTTGCAGTAGTATTACTATTTACACTGTAGAAAAAATAAGGAATTGAAGAATTTCTTCTTGTTCCCTTTACTTCCTGGTTTTGATCTGTAATACTGGTGGTTTTTTCTAGTGATTAGATTTTTACTTAAAGGTAATGGACTTAAATCTCTTCCTTACTCATCATCATTAGGCAAAATCTATAGATTCTTCACTACACAAAACAAGGAAATTAGTGTACATAAACTTCTCTTTCCACCTCCAGATTTCTGTCAGCCACATTATCACTTTTATATTGAGCATGTTTATGGTAATGAAGTGTTCTGTGCTTGGAACTGACTCTGAAAATCCTTAAACAGTATTTAAGGCATTATGATTATGTAAACACGATTCACGGCAGAACCAAGTACTATGATTAGGCCCAAAGAAACGGGAATAAAATCCTATGTAATTAAACCTTGGGCACTCGAGGATAATGTTCTATGAATGAAGGTCTCTATTCTCCATGCCATCAATTATCTACAATAACCCCACACTTTAGTTTGCATCAAATTTGAACCACAGCTTTCTTGCATGGTTTTCTTTTTCTCAGGGTTTCTAAATGACATCCTACTTTTTAGTACATTTGTTATCAAAGATTCATTTACCTTTACCTCACCCTTTAGAATCAACTAAGAATTGCTAAAGATCTATATTTCAAGTACTGATTTATATAGTTTCTGTATTGGAAATGACTTGCCTTCTGTCCCTGTCACATTCTTGTTGCAGGAACAAAATACCTGACACCCACAATTAAAGAAAGACGTTTATTTTGGCTCATGATAACAGTCTGTGATTAGCTGGGTTTAGGGCAGAAATGGCATGATGGAATGGTCTGGGCAGGAGAAAGTTGCTCACATCATGGTGGCCAGCAGGCAGAGAGAGAAGAGAGGAGCCAGGTCATGTGACCAGGAGCAGCCTTTAACCAGACTCTCCCCATAACAGCATGCCATGATCCAATCACCTTTATACACATGAGAATTTTGGGAGGCATTTTACATCCAAGTCATTAATACCTTCTGTGCACAATCTTCAGAGTTCCTGACACTCTGAACACTTTGCTTTCTAGCACTAATGTATGACTGTCACCTTGGAATATATGTATTTTTTCATTGTATGCCTGAGCACCACATTTTCTTTTTTTTTAATTTGAAAGTGTTTTATTTTATTGCTTTATTACATTAGATTTTCTTGATACATTTTAGATATACATAATGATCACATTCATCATAGGGAATTTCTGAGTACCACATTTTCTTGAGTCTTTTGTGATTTTTCCGTTTTGGATTTTATTTTGTCTCTGAAGTTTATTTCTTCTGGAGTACATGCTTCATCAGCATAGCATTGCAGCTAAGCGTTGGCCTTTTGAGTTTGAAACCTGGATTCACTGTTTAGTAATCTGTGGTCTTGTAAAATTTTGAGATCTCAATCTTTGATATTCTCCTCTGTAACTTGGGCAGAATTCAGTTTCCTTGTGAGTTATTTCAGGATGAAATGAGATAACATATATTGCACTGTTAGGATAATGATGATTAAATGACAAAACCATACTTTTGTGGATTTGGGAAAGGAGAGAAGTGCACTGGTGTGTTCATCTGACCATCCTGAATTGGCAGCCAAAACATATTCCTGAAGTGGTCATGAAGCCTTGCTCTGCAGCTATGCATTTTTGATGACTTCATGTGTACTTATTTAATCCAGTGACTGACAGGTAGGTCTGCAGATCTCTCTCCTATATCCAAATGTAGATCATTGACTGACATTTCCACTTGCACGTTCAGTGCACCTCTCAAATAGAACTTGTGCAAAATATGTTCCTGATTGACTTCTCCAAATTTATTCTACCCATGCTGTTTACCATCTCTGGATGAAGCTGTCATCCTTCAAATGTTCAAGTCATCTATTTTGCAGTCTTGTTATTCTTCTCTTTGTCTTGTTCTTGACATTTAATCAGTCAAGAAATTCTCAGTGTCGTATCTTCAAAATGTGCCCAGTGTCTCACAGTTTCTAACTACTGCCATTTCTTTACCCTTATCTGAAACGTGCTTATCTCTTGCCTGGGTTTGGGGTGGTATTGGAACTGATCTCTCTGTCTCCACCTTGCTCATGTCTGTACTCATACTTGTCAGGCATGATGCTACTTTATGACTTGTGCCCTCTTCTTGTAACACTGCTTCCTCTGATACCCATGGGCTATGTAAAGGACTGTGGGACCTTCTGTCTTGGTTTTGCCCTTATTTTTTGGTATCAGGAATTGAACTCACGACTTTGTGCTTGACAGGCAGGTGCTTATGCCACTGAGCTAAATCCCTGGCCGCTGGCCCATATTCTTAATGAGGACTTCTCTGACTACTATTTATAGTTGCAGACGTTGCAGGCTTCCCTGGCCACTCCTGATCTCTTTATTCTGCTCTCTTTTTAATATCTATAGGCTACTTTAGTACAACATAAATTCCTTATTTGTAATATTTACTGTTTAATGTCAGTTTTCTCTGTTAAAATGTAAGTTCCTTGAAGACAGGAATTTTAAAATGTTTGCTTTGTTTGCTGATATATTCCAAGTGCCCAGCACAGTGCCTGCTCAGTTGTAGACACTGAATACATTTTCATAAACAAACTAGCAGATGGCAGTGAAGGGAGCAGTGATTCTCCTACATCAGATTGTTCCTCTGTCCAAGCTCTTTGAAGGTAACACCTAGTGGAGGCAATTTGATTAAGAACTCCAGGGGACATGATTTCTTCACAGAAAAGATTAAGGGGGATAGAAAGAAGGGTAGCCAGAAATAGAATTTCCTGCTCCAGCATGTGCTGAACCAGCTGTATCAAGGGTTCCTTGAGCTTTCAACTCCTGTGATTCAAGTCTTTGAGAACACTGGGTTCCCAACCCCTGAAGGTGTTTGAGTATATGCTGGGTGATGTCAGCAGGAATGCTATGAACAGACTCTAATATAAGAAATGTATGAGAAGTGGATGGCCTTTGAGGTCACCCCTAATCATGAACCTTGAGAATTAGATGAGCAATCTTTTCTTGATCACTGCCACCCTCAAAGTCTGAATTGCAAGCCTGGTACCCCTGGCACTCCTGGGTGGAGTTGGGGTCCTCATGATCTTTTTACATCTCCATCACTCAGTGGTTTTGGGTGCAGCACTTTCTTCCCTTTTTCCTCCTCCACAGAAGTCATCCTATTTGGAAGGCAGACAAGGTGATTGTTAACCCTAAGAGAAGGCATCTTGGGAAGGCAGAGAAGGTGAGTGAAGGGTACTTGCTCTCAGCCCAATTTTTCTTTCTCTCTTTTTCCAGCTCTCTCACTAGAAGCTTCAAGGCCAGCTCTGAACCAGAACTATTCAATGGGCTTGCACTGTAGTTCTGGAGACAGGTGTACATGACATTCAGAAATGTGGGAAAAGAACAAATACATGAATGAGAGACAGCTAGGAAAGAAAGCAGAAGGCTAAAGGTGGGGATGTGGGCTGGAGCATTCTTATTTCTTATTTCTGTCTTTTTTTCACACAATTCTTTATCTCTGAAACTTCCTGGTACCAGGAAACCTAGACCTGCATGGCATGCTAGGTTCTCACCTGAGGAACTGTTGTTTATTTAAACCTTTTCATGAACAAACACCAGGTTCTTTTGTTAACAAGACTCAGAAAAGTGTCTCTAAGGAAACTATCCTTTTGCTTTTATTTCTCTGGAAAATGTTCAAATAATACCCAAATCACAAAGGCCAATCTTTGAAATGCTAAATATATGCATTCCCACACCACCTCTCATCCAATTTTCTCAATTCTCTGACATTAAAAAAAGGATATTCCAGATGATTTTTCTCTCATTCTCCTCTGAACTATCTTTCTGGCAATTCAGCACCTGCTTCCCTATGATGATGGGGGAGGGACCAATAAAAGCAAATAGAAACTGACACAGCTTCGCGGTGAACACAGGTACTTCACCATCTGCTTCCATGAACACCGATGGGTGTTTACACAGGCCTTATCTCCTTCCATATGCAATTCACCCAAGCAGCTGCAATTATGCTTCCTGTTTTACAGATGAGGTAGGTTCAGAGAGTTTAAATAGTGAGTGGCGATGGTGTGTACATGAGTCAGGCTTCCTGATTGCAAGTCCTGTGTGCTGTTATACTCTTTCACAGAAACCTCTGCCTAAACGGGATTCATGAAACACCAAGGACATTTGGTGAAGTAACTAAGGGCATGGACATTGGTGCTAAACATTGCTAGCTCCAATTTATTAGTGTGTGGCCTCAGGTTAAACTAATTTCATTAAGCCTCAGATTCCTCAGTTGCAAAATAAGGATGGATGGATACTTATTGCACAGAGATGTGGGCATTAACTCAGCAGATTTATGCAAAAAGCTTAGTATGATGTCTGATACTTATTAATCCTTTAATCAGTAATATCTATACTTAAGAATTGGGTCATTATTGCCTGGGTAGTATTGATCATAGGATATTGGACGATGGGAAAGACTACAAAGCTGGCTAATTGAAGTGCAATTAAATTAGGAGACACTGTGAAGGTCAGCCAGATGTCAATGAGAATGACGACTTTTGTGGGGTTGACAAGACAGAGAGAAAGTAGGCATACATTTGGAATGGTTGGCTCTTTCTTAATCACAAAAGAAAGGCAAGCTGAGCTCTTCTCATTGAAGAGTCTCCCCCACAAATGACAGCCCTCTTCCTTATAAGAGTTCTGAACCAAATAAGAAATAAATCTAATTTTTTAGTGGGGCCAACAGAACATCTTCATGATCATGACAGTTAATTTTATGTCAATCTGGGTGCCCCATTTCATGGTTGATGAGCATTTGGGTTGTTTCTAAGATTTAGCTATTATAATTTGTGCTGCTATAAACATGGGTGCACATATGTCTCTATGGTATGATGTTTTTAATTCTTCTGGAAATATACCTATAAGGGGAATAGCTGGGTTTAATGAGACCTAGAATCCTCATTTTTAAAGGAATCTCCACACTGATTTCTACAGTGGTTGTACAAGCCTATACTCCATCAACAGAAAAGAAGTGTTCCCTTTTCCACACAACCCTTCCAGCATTTGTTATTTGGGTTTTTTTGATGATATACATTTTTTGGGGGGGTGAGATGGAATCTCAGTGTTTTATGTTGCATCTCTCAAATATCCAGTGATACTGAACACTTTCTCATGTATTTATTTGCTGTTTGCATTTCTTCATCTAGGAAGTATGTATTTATCTCAGGTGCCCACTTTTGGATTGTGTCTTTGAATTTGAAAGGTCAGATTTTTTTTCAGTTCCTTATATGTTTTAGATATAATGGGTATTACTCAGCCATAAAAGATAAACTCAGGACTATTATAGGTAAATGGATGCAACTTAAGACCATAATTATAAATGAAATAAATCAGGCCCATATGTGTAAACACTGCATTGTCTCACTAATGCAAGAAGCTGTGTGAGTAAATAAGATCCAAAATGTATAAGGTATTGGATTGGGAAGAAACTGTTTAAAAGAAAAGAGAGACTAATGGGGGAAAGGAAGAAGAAAGGAGCATATATAGTTGTTTTCTTTTTTTTCCTTTTGGTACTGGAGATCGGACTCGCAACCTCCCACTTGCCAGGCAGGTGCTTATACTGCTGAGCTAAATCTCCAGCTCCAAAAGGATTATCTGTTGTTTTCTCTAAAGAAGAGCTTTTCTCTGCTCTTACTTTTTTAAGAACAATTATCTCATGAATTCTTGTGAAACAATATATTATAATTTACTATTATCAATTTTTACTTTCATGTTCAAATTATCCCTAGTTTAGCTAGCAGGTGATGTGTCTTACAATATAAAAGATTCTAGAGACTTAAAAGATACATCAAACTATTTCAGCACTGACCCTAGATTCCCTGATTTAAGAAAACAAGCCAATCCCAAGTTCCTAAACATCTACTAAACAAAATGTTCTGTTCACAAAACCCACAATAAAATTACATTCACAGGACTCAGTACGCAGTGTTGCCAGAGAGACTGGCATGTGAAGCAAGGAGGGTAAAGGGAAAAGATCTTTTTCATATTAGAATCACATCAGTCTGCTACACTATCTGTGGTCTTTGGCCTGTAACTTTCACTCAAGTGGTAGAAGTCTTCTAGAATGAGGTTTATTTTGCTACTGGGAAGTTTTCATTTTAGAGCAGAGGGTAGAAATCTACTTAGGATTGCTTGTCTTCTTCCCTGAGGAATTTTTCAAATTTCTCTTTGGAGCCCGTGCTTCTGTGCTCTCAGACCTGCACTGGCTGGAGTTGTTTAGTGAGGAGGCCTACAGAAGACTCTGCAGCAGATTTTTATTTTGGTCCTGGTCTTGCTTTGTCCCCTCTTTACCCTCTTTATTTTCAATGGCATCTAAGAAACCTGTTTCCTCAGGTACACTCTCTCCTTGTTCCACTTTCCTAGGAGCTGAATTTCTACAGTGAAGACAAGTGCCTCTGCCTTTGCTTTACTACAGGGCATCCCAAACCCAGACCATGGACCTGTTAGGAACATGCCCCTCACCAGCACAGGAGATGAGGGTGAGCAGCAGGCTAGACAGAAGCTTCGTAATCCATATGTGAACTGCCCATGTGAGAGATGTAGGTTTCAATCTCCTTCGAATCATCCAGGGCCCTCACCACCACCACCACCACCACTACCACCACCACCATTACCAAAACCACCCCTGCCCA
>PVJX010011172.1:40132-54520 GCA_004027295.1 Dolichotis patagonum | reverse complement strand
AAGTAGTTGTTTATTTCAACATGTGTTATATAGTTGGTTCTTGTAAACTGTTTATAAGCTCTACACATGCGTGAGTCTCTACATGTATATCTATCATTTCTGTATTAGCAGGAAAAACAAAACAAAGCAAGATAAAACAATTCCTAGAAAAGCATGAGGCAGAAAAGTCACATAAAACCACAATACAAGGTGATCTACATTGGTTACCATGGTTTCTCAGCAGTATATAACAACATTAATAAAAACAAAGCATTAGAGACATTATAAGACTTCAAAAGCAAGTAATAATCAAACCAGAATGGGTATCTTAGTGAATCTTGTCATCTTCAGTGTAGTTGCCTTTACTCTTCGACTTGATGCTATCCATCACAACAGATTTAAATAAAATCAGTCAATACAAAGTAGCAATCTAACAAACCATATTCAAATAAGATCAGCCATAATAAGACAGTAAAAGTTATAAAGGGATTCAGATTAAGTTGATAGGAAAATTAGGGGTGATTGCCGTAATATGTCCTCTTATTTTTGGGATAGCTGACCGTGTCCTCAAGTCTAGTGTAAGTAGACAAACTGGAACAGCACATAATCCATCCCAGCAGAGTGGTGAGAATAATGTAAATTCTAAATCTTGTTACCCCATTAACAGTATCCTCTGCCTCTCTTTTTTAGACAATTCCTCCCCTTTCACTCCCATGGGGTGCACTGCTTGTTTTGGGTCCCACTGCCTCCATATATAGAGCAGCTCAATGGACCCTATTTCCTGATCTACTCTGGTGGTGTTTCTCTCTGTTAGTATTTCGAGGCCCTCTATACTAGAGATTATAGCCAATCTTCTCTGCCTCATTTCTGCTATTCTATTTTTCTGCCATTGATAGTCATTTTTCTCTTCCACTTCACTGTCTGCCTCATTCACTGAGGCCTCTCTGCCACTATTCCTGAAATGCTTGTATTCTTGTTGTCTCTCCCTAGAATGTCCTTCAGTATTTTTTGTAGGGTTGGACTGGTGGTCACAAATTCTCCTAGCTCCTCTTTGTCATGGAAGCATCTTTTTTCTCCATTAATTTCTATAGAGAGTTTTGCAGGATACACCAATCTGTGCTGGAGATTGTTCTCCTTCAGCACTTGAATTACTTCACTCCAAGCTCTTCTTGACCTGATGGTCTGTATCAAGAAGTCTGCCGTGATTTTGATGGGTTTTCCTTCATAGGTGATCTATTTCTTTTCTCTGATGGCTTTTAATATTCTGTTCTTATATTGAATTTCTGGGATCTTGATTATTATGTGTCTGGGTGTAGCTCTGTTTGGGTTGTAGGTGGCTGGAGTTCTGTATGCTTCATACTTCTGCATATAATTTCTTTTTTCTATGCTTGGGAAATTTTCTTCAATAATTGCTGTGAATAGCCTTTGTAATTCCTCCAGTTTGATTCCTGCTTCTTCATTCACATACTTTATTCTTAAGTTATAGATCCTCTTGTCATCTTCCAGTCTTTGTATCTTTACTGCTTGCTCCCTTGTTATTTTTAAGAGATCTTCCCTTTCATGACCCCACATTGCAAGCCTGTGTTCAATTTTTGATAGTCTATCTTTGGTTTCTTTCAAGGAGTTTTGCCAGCTTTCTATTTAGTCTTTAGTTTCCTGATAATCCCTTTGAATCTGCTTCATAAATTCTAGGTTTTTTCTGAATTCTTCATTAAATTTTTCTCTCCATTTGTGTTCCTCTATTCTCCTGTCTGTCTTCTTGAGAGGTACCCAGCCCTTCTTTTATTAATCTACTTATCTCTTGTTTAATTTGAATTAATATTTCAGGTTTGGTCCTGCTTACGAGGTCTTAAATATATCTCTTTATGTCCACTAACGCTGTGTTTGATGTTGCATTTTTGCTGCCCTCAGTCTCTTTTGTATTTACCTCTCCTGGATCAATGTTCTCAGGGTTGGGGGCTGGGAGTGTTTTCTTATTTCTCCCTTTCGTCATGTGTTTGGTTCCTTCCATACAAGTGTACAGTGTAATTCCCAGACCCTTTTCTTGTTGTTTAAGGCTCCTCTAGAGGGTGCAGGTTAGGAGCTTTAGCCCTCTTCAAAGGACTATCAGAGATTAGAGTTCACTCACGGGCAGTGTGCGCTAGCTCCTCCCTTCTGGGCCAGTCAACCTTTGCAGGCCTTCACTGCATCACTGTGCACTGATCTCAGGGAAGTAACTGGGTCCCCACCAGGGGTGTGGCCTAGTCCAAGCAGATTCCACCAATCAGCTCGGCGAGGGGAGTAACCAGCTGAAGCTACTTCCTTATGGAGTTAGGGCTGTCCTGCCCAAATCCAACATGTCGTCCAGTCGGTTTCCCCTTTCCCATGGAATGGTCTTATTCCCATCACTCACGGCGTCCCTGAGAACTGCTGGACTGCCCGACCTCCAACTTCAGTGCGGCTGTGGTGGGAATTCACGGTGCCTCTGGGTGGGTCATGAGCAGTGCTGGTCCTGGCGAGCTGCACGCCGGGCTGTTCAGCTCCGCGCTCTGGCGGCTCAAGCCAGTGGCTTTGGCACGGATTCCTTGTTCAGGTTGGGCAGAATTCAGGCATCTGGAGGTGGGTGCCATGCTTGCTGATCTTATCTTCACTAATAGTAGCCCCAGGACCTCTTATTTGAGCGAGTTTTTGCACTTTAGTTTCTTTCTGGGTTATGAGAGTCTATCTCTTTCTGTTTGGGTCTCTCCAGGGTGTTTTATTCTGGCATTTGAGCTGTCTCTCTCAGAGAGGGTCTCTCTCCTGCTGCCTACCAGTCCGCCATCTTGTCTCTATCTATTTTTAACAAATCTTTCTTTTCATATTCACAAACCAAATTCTGTTTTCTAGATCTGATATTCTGTCCTCACATTGTTTGGTACTGCTATTTATACTTTCAATGGAATTTTTAATCTCTTGGACATTTGTTTGAATCTGTTTGATGGATTTGATGTTTTTCCTATATCGGCATTTATAGTTTCCATCATTTGCCTGAACTCCTGTTTTTTATGTATATCTTCTCTAGACTCGCTAATGATGCCCTTCATTATGCTCATCATTTCTGAAGTTATCTGAGAAGATATTTCTGATTTGATTTTTTTTCTAGAGCTTCATTGACCTTCTTTTTTACCTCCACTGATACCTCTTCAGAGAGTCCACAGGGTGGCTTTCGAATTGTTGCTCCTCATTGCCTCTCAGGTTTGCCTTTGGGGAGCTGCAGATCCGTAGTAGCATCTGGCTTCTGTGTCTTCTCATTTTCTATTTTTATTTTGGTGAAATTACTGCATTGATGCTTGTAAATTGTTTATGGTAGTTATCTTTCTTGCTGCTATCAATAGCTATGACTTGAGAAATGACTACTTCTCAGAGACATCTTCAAGTTGTAGCTGACTTTTGAGTGTTGATTCTTTTGTAAGATTCTACTAGTTAAAATTATTTGGGATGAGAAGCTTCTACCTATTTGACCTACTAGTTTGTGATTCTTTGGCACTAGTCTGTAGTATTGTTTATGATCCTCAGACAGTCGCAGTCTTGGCATATGTGGAAGAACAACTGATCAGGCCAGTTTTGTCACCTTGGCTAAAGAAGTACAATGAGTAATAATAGCATTCTACACTCTCTAGAAAATGACATTGGGGCCAGAGATATAGTTCAGGGGCACAAATGCCTGCCTGGAAAATGACAGCCTTGGTAACTATTAATTTGCCACCTTTAAACATACGGTCAGGACTTGTAGTTTTGTAACCAAATCTAAAACAAACCAGAAAATTCTGTGCTGTTAATGTTTCCTCAGTATGGCAATTTACCCTCAGGGAAAAAAATTAAAAGGGATTAGAGGAAAAAATGGAGCAACAGAAGAAAAGAAAAGGATTAGAGGCAAGACTAGAGGACAAAGGAAGATTATACAGGCTTTGGAAACTAGTGAAGAGGACCAGAGGGAAACAAAGGGAGAAAGAGAGACAGGGACATTAGAAAAGAAATGAAAAACACTTAACTTGAAAGATATTGTGGTATTAAAAAAGAACAAATAATTGAGAAAAAGAAAAGATATGGAAAATAAAAACAAAAAATTAAAAAGCAAAGGAAGAAAAGTAGAAATAAGAAATGTTCACTCTAGGATGCATCTCTGCTGTCACTGGTTGACAGAGGGGGCAGATAGAGCCCAGATCTATGTTGACTGATCCCAGTAAACCAGCAGTAGAGTTATAGTAGTGGTGGATACTCCCAGCAAACCAGGGCCTTTGGTTTCTCCTGAAGTTCAGACTACTTCTGGTCTCTGGCTATGAGACTTGGACCTGAGTTTTTCAGCCCACTACACTCCAAATGACTCCTGCTGACTTGAATTCAACTCCCTGACCTGCCAATTTGAACTTTGCTGTGTCATTCTGACACTTGCACCCACTAGATTGAGCCAAGTCTCCAGGTGTTCTGAGTTGTGACTTCAGTTGCCCCTTTCCTGAATGACTGCTGACTAGCCATTCTTTCCTGGGGGACATCTGAACCTGAATAACTCACCATCCCCTTCAGTCCTCAGCATCCACTGCTCTGTTCTACCCGTGTGTTTCTCTGTGGATGCCTCGAGTCACCAGTAGTCACGGTGCCTCTGGGGGTTCAAGCTGCCCCTCGCTCTCGCTGAGCATGGGCTCAGGGAGAAAACACTGCTTGCCACCTCCCTGTTCTGCACTGTGGTCCCCTGTTCACTCTTCTCATGTAATTCTCACCTCGGGTCCTTTCAGAGTTACGGGAACCACTTTGGTCCTCTTCCTCCTCTTCTTCACATTGCTATGTTCCAGTGTCAGGATTTCAAATATTGTAGAGGCCTTTTCTTTACTGCTCACCACTCTGGAAGTGCAGCAGTTATTTAATTTCTATGTACATTGCAGTCCAGCAGCTGTATTGTATTGTAGAGACTAACAGAATAAAGATGTATTAATAGAATGGGTTTTAAACTTTTAAATATATATACTGAGAAGAGATGGACCTCTCAACTATGTTAGAGAAATTATTTCCAAAAAGCGAGGTGTGGGAAGCAAAATAGAAGAACCAGTCCCCAAAATGGCAGTTAGAGGAGGAAAGAATGTGCAAGGCTGTCTCAGGGAAAATTTCAGAAGAGGAGAGAAAAGATGAAATGAAGAAGTTTATCTGAGCCCTTGCCTGGCCAGGGCAGACAAACGCTGTGTCTGAGAAGTAGGACTGTGCATGTCACTTCCGTCTTCTGAACAAGCCTTGCTGGTGACTCCTTTGCCAGGGTTTCGTGGGCCTTCCCTACAGGAGAAGGCAAGGCAGCTTGGATCTGCGGGTGCCACACAGCGGAGGCCTGTGAGGAGATACTGCAGAGGACTCACCAGCCTTGATCCCAGCAGCATCAGTGCTTCCACAGAAAATTATTAGAGAGGTATCCAGGCAGCAGTGAGCTACTGGGACAGATGGGGTTGGGTGTTTCTTGGGCTCCTGCTTAGCCACTGCTGATGAAGGCTCTAGATGAGATGCGCAAGTGTGCTGCAGGTTTCAACAGGTACACAGCACATGGTCCCTGCTTGCCGTCAAGTGTACAACCCAGCGCACATCTGTGACTACAGTGGAGCCCATTATGCATCATTTCACTGCTTGTCAGAGAGGTAACACATTTCTTCATGTTTTTTCCCTAGAACCATGGCTGATAAAACCCAGGAAAGTGATGGCATTGATTTCTCCTTTCCCTTCCCACCCTACACCAGCCAGGAGGACTTCATGACAGAGCTGTACCAGGTGCTGGCAGCTGGCAGGATCAGGATATTTGAGAGTCCCACTGGCATTGTGAGTGTGTGACACGGGACGATGACTAAGAACATGAAGGCTTCCACTCCTTGCCTCTGCAGAAATTGTTATGGCTGGAAGTTGGACATCATGGTCCCTCAGTTTACCCCTGATCTCCCCTGACTCAGCTCCCACAGCAAAGCATTGTCAGGAAGAGTTTCCAGTTGTCCCTCTGCCCACAGTGCTGGCTGAGGCCTGTACTGATTTGGAGTCTCCTGAGTCTCCCTTTCTGGATTACCATCCCTGTCCTCTGCTCCCTCCATGCTTCCCTTCTGTCTCTCCAGCATTTAGATGTTTATCCTCTGTCCCGTGGCCTCTTCTCGTGTATCCATTCCTATGGAAACCTGCCCCCATGACTCAGTTCCCGTTTGTGTTCTGGTGTCTTCTAAATCATGCCTCCAAGGAGGTGCCATGCCCTCTCACACCCTGAGTGGATTTTCTTTACCTGCTTGCTTCTGATGGAGGACCTTCCTCCCACTACTGCCGGAGATGTCACTTGTGAATCCTTCCATGATTCCGACACCTGGAGTTGGCATCTTAACTTGCTGCCTGAATTCCCTGCATGGCGCTGCAGCTCTGGGAGTGTCACCATCTAGACTTCACCACGGTGTGTGCTATTATTCCAAGTGCACATCACTGTCTTTGCCCTGGGCACTTTTCAGGGCGTCGCACACCTGTGTATGCCCAGTTCCAAGCCCAACTCCCTTGTACCCAGGAGGGGTTGGGAAAATGAATGAATATCCTTGCCTGCGTGTAAGATTTACAGTGAAGCATTGGGGGGGGTGCTGCATGAGATGCCATCTGGGTGCTCTGGGAGTGTGCATTGAAGTCTGTCCCTTGTCTGTGAGCATTTGGAAT
Source organism: Dolichotis patagonum (assembly GCA_004027295.1). Lineage (NCBI taxonomy): Eukaryota > Metazoa > Chordata > Mammalia > Rodentia > Caviidae > Dolichotis > Dolichotis patagonum. The sequence goes on along the minus strand of PVJX010011172.1, from coordinate 47,872 downwards.
TTTGTTTGGAGTTTTGTTTTATTTTTGGTTTGTTTGCTTTTGTTTTTGGTACTGGGGAGTAGAACCTGGGCCTTCTCCATGCCAGGCAAGCATGGAGTTGTATCCTCAGATCACTGTACAGCTGTTAGCAGGTTCCAGTCCCCAATATTTTCTTTTCCAGTCACCAACTTTTTCCTTTTGTTTTTGTTTGTTTCATTACAGTGCTGGGGAGAAGCCTAGGGCCTTATGCATCCTGGACAGGCATTTTACCACCGAGCTACACTGCCTGCCCCCTCTGTGCATAATTTTTGTAGTTGTTTTACTGGGCAGAGCCATGTGGGGCCTCACTTTACCCTTTAGTCTCTGATTATTTTGGGAATAACTGTGATCATAAGCTGAGGGACTTTGTTGGGTAACTTGCAGTTGTTGGAAGGACACTAATGAGTTGTCTGTCCCTGGGTCATTGTTACACCTTGTGGCATTGGATATAGGTCTCCTGCCTATCCTGTCTTGCGCAGCTTTTGAAATTTTTGAGGTGAAGGACTGGAAAATGAAGAAATAAAGATAAGAGTTAGAAAACAGAAAGCTAAGTCAGGTGGAGCCCTGTCTCCAGATGGGAGAAAAGGGGCTGCTCAGCAACTGTGGTGCATGTATTTATATACTTGACAGGTTGATGTCAGGTGACATGCCTCTGCCTAGCAACCTGTTTGCTTGCGTTGACTCGGCCTCTCCATTTCCTCAGAGCTGGAGCAGCTTGTTCACATAGCTCACCTTGGGCACTCTTCATTCTCAGGACTGGCCTTGCTCCAGCCCCACACATGGGATTGACCTCCGGCTTCAGCCCCTCCCCACACTCATGCACCTGGCCCAGTGAGAATTAAAGCCACTGGCTGCTGATGTCCCAGGCTGCCGAGAGCGCCAGCCCAGGTTCTGTTGATTGTGCTGCCCAGGATGCTGCCATCCAGTGCTTCTCTGAAGCTCAGTGAAACAGTGTGTGTGAGATCTGTGCACTCAGCAGCAGTGTATTCTGGCACAGGGCCTTTCAAGGTCTAATGGATGCCCATAGCTTCCACATCTCTGGATGATGATAATTTTATTAGTCCTGTATACATTTCTAGCTCCAGCTGCTCACTTACTGTGTACCAGGTATTTTTTGGATCCTGCTGCAGGCATTTGCCTTTATGTCTTAACTAATTTCAGTTCCCGTACCTCTGTGTGAGTAAGGGATGCTGCGTCAACCCCTTTTTGCATAAATGTTTGGCAGTGAGCATTATGAGGTGACCTCAGAGCCCCAGAGCTGGGAAGCAGAGGAACTGGGATGTGGCCCAGGTAGCCTGGCAGTGGCATCTGAAGCCTCAGGTTCTAGTCTGCACTTCCTCCTTGCTGGGCACAGGGCTCTGTCTCCCCACAGTGCATTCAGCTCAGAACAGGGTCAGAACTCATGCCAATGCTGTGAGATGTCAGCATCTTTGTCCCTGGGCAGAACGGCTGGGAAAGCTGAGCTGACCAGGTGTGCCAAGAGCATCAGCCTGTGGGCTCAGTCTGTGTCAGTACCCGTGGGCCCCAGAACACTGCCCATACCTCAGGGGCTCACACAGCAGGACCCGCTGCCTTGCACTTCTGGGTGCTGGTGGCAGGGTGGCAGCAGGGCTGCCTCTTCCTAGGGCTGCAGTGATAGGGTCTGCCCAGGTCTCTGTTTCTACCTCTCAGGGAGCTGTCTTTACCCCCCATTGCTGCATCCAGCCCCCACCCCAACATACTGGTCCTTGAGAAGCACTAGGGTTCTCCCTAGCCTCATATTTGCTGATTATATCTATAGCAATCCTGTCTCCAAATAAGTTCCCTTTCTGAGATGAGGCAAGGACTTCCTCATCCCAACTTTGAGGTGATTCATTTCAGCCTGCAGCGAGGGCCACAAGGACAATTCTGATATTTAAATCACATTTCAAGAGCAATTGATTGGCTTTGGAGGAAAAAAAAAAACAAAACCTTAAGCACTAGGATGGATGGTGTTGTGTCTGCACATTGGTAACTTAAAAGCTGAGGCTAACAGTGGCTGGCCCTTGGCAACTCTGTGGAATTGCTCTGCAGTTTCTGCTCTGAATTCCTTTTTATCCAGTTTTGTTTTTATTAGTTCATATTTGCAGCATGTAATGATTCCCTTCCCTGTGGGGAGTTAGTGCATGGACACAGCACATCTTAATTCCCTTTTCATCCCCTTCCCGTTCCTCTGCTCTGCCTCTATCTCTTGGCCCTCTTCCCATTTGCAAAAGAGCTGTCTCACTATTTCCTATTTTCTGTGTTTTTATTTGCTCTTTATTTATATTTGGAGTTTCTCGTAAGAAACCATGATATTTAAGCTTGTGTTGTCTGATTTATTTTATTTCATCTTATGAGCTTTTGTGTTTGGTTTACTTCAGTTAACCTTATGAGCTCAAGGTACATTCATTTTCCTACAAATGACTCAAGTTTACCCTTCTTTGTGGCAGAGTAGTACTCCATTGTGTGTAAATACCACATTCTCTTTATTCATTCGTCTATGGATGGACATATAGGTTGTTTCCAAGATTTAGCTATTAAGAATATGCTGCTATAAAGTACACATGCATAACTGAAATGAATAGATGCTTCTCTGAAGAAGAAGTAAAAGTGGCCAATAAATACATAAAAAAATTTTTAGCATCACTGACCATTAGAGAAGTGCCAAATAGAGCAATACTGAAATTCCATCTTTTTCCAGAAAGATTGGCTGTCATGAAGAAATCAAATAGTAGCAAATCCCAGTGAGACTGGGGAGAAAGGAATCCCTCTGCATTGTTGGTGGGAATGTAAACTGGCACAACCACCGTGGAAGTCAGTGTGGAGATTCCTCACAACCCTAAAAGTAGAAATACCATTTGACCCAGCTGTTCCCCTTCTGGGTGTCTTCCACAGAGAGTTAAGGAGATTGTTTTACAGGGACACATACCTTAATTCTTTTGGCAGAGGTGCTAATCTAGTTTCTTGTCACTGGTTGTTACCATGCAGACTTTGTATGCACCCCACAAAGCCACCTAATTTCCTCTTGGAGTGTGGTGAGCATCACAATTAAAACAGCTCTTTCCTGCTGCCAGACCCATGTCTGATTTTTCCTTTTTTGTGTTTGTCCTGGCTGTTTTCATCTCCTCCCCTCCCCCTCCCTTCCTCCTTCCTCTTTCTCCCCTCCCCTTTCCCCTCCCCATCCTCCTCCCCTTTCCTCTCATTGGTGGACTCAGGGTGCCCTCTAATTTTTAAAGATAGAGCTTTGAAGTCCCCTTACTAAAATGGGGAAAGTCCTCTAAATTTTAGCAACTTGGAAGGTTGAGACAGGTGGCTGAAAGGGGCAAGTCCAGCCTGGAAAAGTGTCAAGACCCTGTTTCAAAATTAAAAGCAGAAAAATATAAAGGTCTGATTTACAGCTCAGTGGTGGAGCACTCGCCTGGAAAGAAGGAGGTGAGTTCACATGGGGAGCACTGCCATCCAACAGGAGAACCGCTTGGGAGAAAAGCTCATTGCAGTGCCCTCTGTTCCGGCTGGGAAAGTCCCTAAGTCTTATCTTTAGGGTGCTGACCTGGCTCCGCTACTTTGAGCAGAAGAAACATCAGAAAGAGGCACACTGCCTCCTGGTGCCTGGAGCCAGGCTCGGCCCCTGCCCAGGGCTGGGACCTGCACCCTGCAGTCCTGTCTTCCTGCCCAGCGTCCCGTACCACCCTGAGACCTGGAGGAGAACTGGACTGGATCACCCAGCTTGTGCAGAGGAAGAAGGAGAGGGAGGTAGCAGAGTGAGTGAAAATGAGTCTGCGTGGCACCCTGGGGTTCGTGCAGTGTTGTCTGTCCTCCCCCAGTCACCGTGCACCCTGCACTAGTTCCCCTTGGTGCTGGCCTGAGGCAGCAGAGGGAGGAGTCTGAGCAGGCCAAGGCTGACTTGCAGAGCTTGAGGGCCCGAGAGGGGCTGCTGCAGCCCCTATGTTCTGGAGGCCGCTGGGGGTCCCTGCAAGAGTCTCCTGACAGCTGTGTCCCCCAGGAGGAGCAGAGCAGGAGGAGGAAGTGAGGAGTGGCTGCAGCAGACCTGTCACAGTGCACAGCTCAAACTTGCAGCCTGGCACTGGGTGAGTGCCCTCCTGTCCTGCCTCTGCTACACTGTTGGAGACCCCACCAGTCTGCCAGGCCCAGGCTTCTCTCTGTGTCCCCACTAGCTGCATCCCCCTCACCCAGAGCTGAGTAGCCTGGTGGCACAGAGCCGAGTCCAGGACTGGGTTCACGACAGTGAGGCCATGTCCATGGGCCATGAGGGGGAGGATGTGTTCGGTGACAGCCAGGCCCAGTTCTGAGCCTTCTCTTCGTGCTGCTCTACACAGGCAGGAAGAGGAAGAGACTGAGGCAATCCTCAGCCTGGGCTGAGGGGCCAGGCATGGAGCCACTGGAGCTAATGGAGCCCGGGGAAGAAGAGCTGGTGCTGGTGGAATGCTCCAGTGAGGAGGAGAAGACAGTAGCCAAGTGGGTGAGAGAGCAGTTTCCCTGTGCCCTGTGTCCCCACCCATGGCCACGAATGGGCTCCCAAAGGCAGCTCTTCCCTCCTGGGGTTCCCTGCCAGGCCTCACCTTGCCCTCCAGGCTGAGCTCAGGGCCAACTTCCTTTAGACTCACAGCTTAGAAGGGAGCTGGGTGGAGCAGGTGGGAGAGTCGGAGGTGGCCCTGCCTGGAGGGGCCCAGCTCGGATGCTACAGGGATGCAGGGAGGGGACTCAGAGCTGGGGGCTGTGTCTCTAGGGTGAGGGCAGCACAGGTCCCCAGGAGCTGCTGTGTGAGGAGCAGCCTGTTCTAGTCAGGAGAGGTCCCCATAGGGAACTGCGTGTGCAGCGGGCTGGTGCAGCAGTAGGCAGGTACCCATGTCCTAGCAGACAGGAGGGAGGACAGGAATGCAGGGGATGGTGAGGTGGCAGATTCCTTGGATCCCATAGGCCAGGGAAGGGGCCTGTATCCCTCAGAGAGCAGGAGGAGGACAGAGTTCATGGCTCTTCTGAGGGTGTGAATGTCTCTGTAGTCGCCCATGTGTCAACCTCCAGCTGGGTAGAGGTCTGGGACAATAAGGCCTGTATTAGGGTTTTACTAGAGAGAACAGATATAACACAAGATATACAGATGTAAAAGAAACAACAAGATTGGCTTACGATGGTCAGCCACAGAGTCGGGTGAGGAAGCATGCAGAGGGCGTCTACACACTGGAGGCCGAAGGATTCACTCCAAGGTCTGGAGTTCACCTTAGTGTCTCCTGCAAGTCCACACCAGCAGGCTGATGGGTCTGTGACAGAAAGCTGAAGGCTCTACGATGGAAGGCTGAAGAGTCTACGCTGGAAGGCAGGAGACGACGTCCAACCAAAGAGGAAGACTGGAGCTTCTCCCAAGAAAGGAATGCATTTGTCCTTCCTCCTTCCTTTTTACACCTCCAGGTGATGACCCGCCCTAGGGTGGGTCTTCTTCTATACCCTTGGGTGTAGAGTTGCTAAACCTATTTAGTTAAACTTCTAACTGTCTCAAATTGACATAATCAACCACTACAAGACCTATGAGCCCCTCTCCATCAGTGGCACTTCTGTCCACAAGCCTGAGTGAGTGTTACTGAGGCTGGAGCCCCCTGGGGACGCAGGAGGGATGCAAGTGCAGCCCTCCCAGAGTGGGCATCCCCGACTAATGTCACCACAGTTACCCTGCCCAGCTCCACACCAGGCCTCTTCTCTGCCTGGGACATGGCACCTGCCTCCCACACTATCCTTGGTGTCCTTCCTTCTTCCCCAGCAAAAGTCCCCAGCTCCTGCAAGGCCCAGTACAGTGGCTGCCACGCGCGGTGTTGGCACCCCCGTGTTTGTCTAAGACCTGCTTGTGTTGGAGTCTGTCATTTTGTTCTCCTCTCCCCTGGGCCTGGGCTGCTGCACAGCTGAGGCCTGCTGTGTGGGGACCCAGGATCCTGTTCCTGTGCCCTCCATGCTCAGCCACATATCGGCCCTTCCTTAGAGTTATTTTTGTTTTGAGCCCAGGCCCCCAGGTTATGACCTGGGCTTGCGGACCAGAGCCCCTTCCCACACTCCCTGGGCCACACGCACCCGAGTAGCAGGGGAGATGGGGCTAGAGCTCACAGGGTAGCAGGCAGTGCCCCAGTGGTTGTGGGGCATCTCACTGGAGAAAAGCTCTGCCAGCTTTCAGCCCGTAGCCCCCGCCAGCTCAGTCAGTGTCCAGGAGCAGAGCTGTTAGGGAGGGGTGCCCTGGGATTGTCACTCGCTGTCTGTTGCTTAGCTGAGTTGCTCAGGGGAGACTGCAGTGTGTTCTGTCCCTCAGGGTGAAGGAGGACTAGGAGGACCTGGAGGAACATGTCATGAAGGTGAAAAGTCCAGCTTGGGGCCTTGCCAGGCGTGCAACTGCTATTTCTTGTTGTCCTCTCTCTGAAATCCCAGAGGAGAAGGAACAACAGCCTCGGCCTCCACCTCGCACTTGAAGTAATGCGTGGGGTTGGGCCCCCCCACTCTGTCCCTAGGAAGTGAGGGTGGAGACATAGCCACCCAAGACCTGGAGCCCTGTGTCCCACCTGCGTCAGAGGTGCGGCCTGGCTGGCATCGGCTAGGTGGCCTCCCTTGGTGCCATCTGATGTGGGTGATGCTGCCTCCTTAGGGACCTGCATTTGTAGCCAACGTCCTTGTTCCCACAGGCTTCAGGCCTCAATGCACCAAGAGCTCTTGGGGCTGTTCTATCCCCTCTTTGACCTTCCCTTCTTCTACTCTGAGCAGATTTACTACTGCAGCCGGATGCACTCCCAGCTGGCCCAGTTCATGCAGGAAGTTCGGAAGAGCCCCTTCGGCAAGTTCACCAGGCTGGTGACCCTTGGCTCCTGGCAGGTGCGTCAGGCGTCCTTGCCCCAGTGAGCTTCTGCCCTTTCCCACACCCATGTCCCCTGGTCCAGGGACCTGGCATTGATAGACAGTGGGGCCGAGGTGGCTAAGCTATGGGCATAGCCTGGCCCTGCCTGCCGCTCCTGGGAAGGAGGAGAAGATGTGACTCCATGTCCCTCACCACCGTCTCTTCACCTCATCCTCTCGGCTTTAGAACCTTTGTGAGAATGAACACATGAGAAGCCTGGTGCTGTGCAGCTGATCAATGACTGCTGCATGGAGATGCAGAGAAGCCGGCATGTTAGGAGTGAGACCAATGCAGCCATGGCCATGCTGGGGTGGGCTGGGGCAGAGGGAAGCTCGCTTAATATCATTTGGGCTGTCCCCTTCTTTTTCATTTATCCCTATTAATCTTATGTTATTTTTCTTTGCATCATCTTGCAGCTGTTGAATTGTTATTTCCTGATTCTTTATTATTTTTAAAAGAACTTGTCTTTCCTGCTCACTGGCTGCAATCTTATCTTCAAGGTCTGAAATTCTGTCTTCACTTTCATTGAGGCGGTTTTTACAGCTTTCAATAGAATTTTTCATTTCCTGTATATCTGTTTGAATCTGCTTTATGCATTCTGTTTGTTTCTTATATTGTTCTTTGAGGGATTCTATGGGTTTGCTTTGTTCCTCTAATTTTTTAGCTGTGTTTTCACTAGATGCATTCACTATTTCTTTCACTGTTTTTATCAATTCTTCTTTTACCTGGGCAAGTATTTCTGGTTTGAATTTCTCCATAGCTTTCCCTATTTGCATATTTATTTCATTTGATATCATTTCAGACATTTCAGGTGTATGGCTTCTTTTTTCTTCTAT
>PVJX010011172.1:0-40032 GCA_004027295.1 Dolichotis patagonum | reverse complement strand
GTTCCTGGAGGGGCAGTGGCTCCCCCACAGGCTCCTGGCTTCCTCACAGGGTCCTAACTCCCCTCTGTGGGCTCCTGGCTCCTTAAGTTGTAAGGCGAATGCTGAGTGTGGCCACCCCGGAGCCTGTGGAATCTCAGTCAGGCCAGGCCTCTGTGCCTTGTCCCAGGCAGGTCTCCAGGAGGTTCCCTGCGAGTGAAGGGCCTACAGGTCCCAAAGAGTCAGGCCAGAATGTTGGTTTCTGCAAAGTTCCCAGTCCCAAACAGACCTGGCCAAGATGCCAGTCTCCACAATATTCCCAATCCAAACAGCCCGGGCCACGCTGCGGGTCCGAGAGTTTCGGGTTCCAAAGAGACAGGCCGCGATGCTGCTTTCTGGGAGACTTCCTGGGGGTGAAGGGCAGGGCTGTGGTCCCAAACAGACCTGGCCCAGATGCCGATCTCCAGGCAGTTCTCTGCGGATGAAGGGTGTGCTTACCAGTCCCAAAGAGTCTCGCCGAGATGCAGGTCTGCGCAGACTTTTGATCCAAACAGCCCAGGCCACTCTACGGGTCCGAGTTTCGGGTCCCAAAGAGACAGCCAGAGATGCTGCTTTCTGGGAGACTTCCTGGGGGTCGGGAAGCTCGCTTAGACCAGGGATTCAGGAGACCAAGACCAGACTATAGGGCCTTGAAAGCAAATAATGGCAAAGCCAGCACAGCCGTCTCTCAAGGAGGGAAGGAGCCGATCCTTGGCTGGTAGATGGATTTACAGGCAGTTTACGGAGAGAAGAATAATGCCTCAGATAATGAACCTGATGCGTGAGTGGACAATACCACTGCTGAAGAAGAACTTGGAGGGTCCTTTAGACCCACCTGGGGGAAAGCAGGTCCTCCATGTCCCCGAGTCCTCTCCTGGTCACTGAGATGCGCATGGTCCTTCCTGTCTTTGCTCCTGGGCCTGTGCTGCCCACAGAGAGTAAGAACAGAGCCGAGACAGACAAGCCCAAGAGACAACAGAAGGAGGGCCGGGTCACCTGCCCCTTTCAGAACCTAGAGCAGACACCACTGTTCCAGGAAGTGATCCTGGTGGTGGTGAAGGACATGGAACAGCTGGTGGCCCCCGGGAGGCAGGCCCAGGCCTGTCCCTATTACGGGAGCTGGCTCACCTTCCCTGTGGCCCAGGTGAGCGCGTGCTCATGCAGGGGCCCTTGTTCTGTAGTCTGGGGAGACATCCCCTACACGGCCAGGCTGTCCAACTCCAATAGTGCCGAGGGCAAAAGGCCACTCATCGGCATGGGACTGTAGACTGAGTGGGTGCTCACAGAGAAACTGAGGCACGCTCCTCTCCACCTCAGTCTCCTGCCTGACCCTGGCCCTTCGTGGGTGAGGTGAGTGTAAAGAGTGCTGGACCTGCTGATGAACACACAGGAGGAGGCCGGGTGACCCAGGTCCTGAAGTTCTCAGTTAGCTTTGCCCTTGTGGTGTCCCACTGGGGTGGCCGAGTGCTGCATGTGACATTCATTGACTACCCTGTGTGGTCACTGAGTGTGAGCTGTGGTGCTCACATCTGAACCAGGACCTTATGCTTTCCAGGTTCTGAGAATTTCTCATTGTTCAACAATATTTTAACTGGAGGATATTTTTTTCCTTGTGCAGTACTCGGGATTGAACCCAGGTCCTCTGCACTGAGCTGCATCTCCCCATCCTCTTTTTTAGTTTGTATGTTTTTAAATTTTGAGACAGAGTCTCATTATGTTAACTGCTCAGGCTGAGCCAGAACTTGTCTTCCTCCTTTCTCAGCCCCCCAGGGTGCCGGGATAACACGTGTACCATCACACCTGCCTTGGAAAATCTTCATAACAAAATATGTGTAAATTTGACAAAGTGCTTTACTTTTGGTTACCACCCTCCACTCCTCCGCCCTCAGCTGAGGCAGAGTTTATCGGGCCACATAGCAGATGAGGAAACTGAGGCTCCAAGGTTAGACAGCTGTGTTTCAGGCATCCGGCTGAATGGCCAGGTTGTTATCATTGACAAGGTGCACAACCTGATTGATACCATCATGGACATCCACAGCACAGAGGTCAGCGGGTCTCAGGAGGGTCGGCCTGCATGGGGCTGTGGGCCGTGCACCCTTCCTTGAGGCCCTGAACCTCGATTCTTCTGGGGACAGTGCTTGGCAAAGTTGCATGGTGGCTGCTGGCTGGCTGGGATGGGGGCCAGAGAGCAGCAGCACGAGTCTCAGGTCGCTGGGTCTTGTCACTCACCATGTTGCTCAGGGGATTTAATTGGAGCGCACTGGGGATCCTGCAAGTTTTTCTCTAATCTGCCACATCCCATGTGCTGCACCAGCCGCCTCTGCTCTCTACACTGACCCCCAATGGGGCTGGAGTCCTGGCTGAAACTGGGAGCCCAGGACTCAGGGCGAGGCCGGGGCCCAGGGTCACACAGCACAGGGATGGGGAGCACAGGGAAGGGACCGCTGGCTTCACACCAGCTTAGCAGGGCCCAGTACCTCAGGCCGGGGCGTGACGGTTACCATGGGAAACCCTGGGTCTTTCCCTGTCCAGTGAAAGCCAGTAGGGAGCTTCCTTACCTGAGGGTTTCAGCCTCTCAATTTGCCCAGCCCGAAGCAGAGCTTCCTGTGCCCTCAGCTCCATCAGCCTCAGGGCCACAGGCCATGCTCCATGGGCTCCCAGCTCCCATGCCCGATGCCCATGACGGCGCCTGTGAGTCCTGAGCTGGTGTCTTCTGGGTGCAGCGTCAGTTCTACCTGGCCCAGCCCTCAGCCGCTTGTCCAGGGCCTGGTCTGACCTCAGCCTGTGTTCTGGGCTGTGTCCCCAGGTCTGCCAGGCCCACTCCCAGTTGCTGCAGTACATAGAGTGGTACAAGTGGGATGCGGCCCCAGAGCAGGAGGGATGGTCCTGGTCCCCTTGGTCTGCAGAGGGTGTGCCAGGCTCACTTTCCCATCTAGGTCCTATGTCCACAGCAGGGGTTCCACCAGGGTCTGGCCTGCTTGGGATAAGGCTGCTGGCTCTTGGGGGCCAACCTGCCTTTTTCCTGGGGTGGTGATAGTTTGTGACCCAACTGGGCCAGGTAGCAGGGAGCTGTAGGGGAGCCCCCACTCGAAGCCTGCGGGTTTCTCCTCAGGAAGCGTCTGAAGGCCAAGAACCTGATGTACATCAAGCAGATCCTGTGTTTGCTGGAGCAGTTTGTGGCCGTGCTGGGAGGTAGGCAGGCCCCAGTCCTTGGCTGCCAGCAGGGACTCCGAGATCTCCCTCGGGCATGAGCTGTGTCTTGGTCATTGGTCTGTGAGATTCTTGTTCCTTCTGTTGAGTCCAGCAGTCCCACATCACAGCCTAGTACATTTGCCCACATTCTGTGCTCTTTGTTTTGTTTTTTTTTCTTTTTGGTACCAGGAATCAAACTCAGGACCTTGCACTTGCCAGACAGGTGCTATGTCCTTTCTCCCACCATACTCTTCTCCCTGAATGATGTAGTGCGTGACATTCTGTGACAGGGTTGCAGTCTGGCAGCCTCTGCAGCGCCCTGTATGGCCACAGTTTCATTTGTCCCATGATAGGAGCTGCCTGTGCATTTGAACCCAGTTCACAGGTGAGTCACTGAGCCGAGAGCTAGTGCTTCTCGTGTGACCCCATTTCAGACCCCTGACCTGGTTGTGCGTTGGTGCTCATGAAGGCGGGGAGCCAGTGGGGTTCTGCAGAGGGATCTTATCTCACGCAGGGCTCCCGGCTTCCTCTGCCTTGGCCACTGCAGCCCACTGCATGGCAGCCCAGGAGGAGTAGTGAAAGGAAGGAAACGCGTTCCATGCACACCAGGCCCGTGAGGCAGCCAAAACCTCTGCCCTGTCTGTGGGTTCTCTGCCCACTATAAATAACCAAAAGCAAAGCAGCCACCAGAGTGTGCTGAGATGGGAAGGCTTAGTCCAGTGAGCAGTGTGGAAATGAGAAGGCAGAAGTGAGGGGTAGGCGATTCCACTCTGATCTGTTTATGTCTCTCTCTAGGGGAATATGAAGCAGAACCCCAACACATAGAGCCTCTCAAAGACAGGTGAGAGGTTGCTCGGCGACCTGGTTGGCCTGAGCTGCTCTGTCCCTCTGACACCAGAAGCCAGGCTCTGAGCAGTCTCCGAAGCCCTTCTCCTTTCTGCTTTCAGGGACGGAGCTGAAGACCATCAAGGACTTCCTCTTTCAGAGCCAGGTGGACAACATCAACCTGTTCAAGGTAAAGCTGCCACCTTTCAGTCCAGGCCTGTCACGCATCCTTCTTGGTGCCAGCTGTGGGCGCTGCTGCTTTCAGATCACAGGACTAAAAAGCACAGACCCCCATCAGGCAGCAGTCTGAGGTCTGAGGACCTGAAACACAGATGTGGGACATTACCGGCCTCTTAAAGCACTGTATACCCAAGAACTCAGTGACCTTCACTCTGGGGTCGGGCTCAGTGGGAAGTGGAACCTTTCTTGGACCGTAGGAGGCACAGTGGAGACTGCAGCTCTTCTACTCTCACCCCGGAGCCTTAGCTTTGATCACAGCCTCTGACCCTTGCTCACCCTTGCCCTGCACATCCAGTTCCCATGGTTGGTGAATAGCCACTGTCACTGGAATCACTGCCTCTGCCTTAACCAACCCTGTGACAGATCACGTGCTGTGTCCTGGGAGGGTAACAGGCGGGGACCACATGACAGCACCCTGAACCAGGGGTGGAACAGTCCCCAGCCACGCCCAGCAGCCAGGCTGCATGGGGTCTGCACCAACTATCCTTCACTCTGCTCCCGGAACAACCTGGGCCACACCTTTTTGCCTTACCTCATAGTGTTTTTTGTTTTTGTTTTTGTATTATTAAACCTGATTCTGAGCTCCTCAGGGTCCAGTTCCACTGCCATCACTGGGAACGAAAGCAAGAGGACAGTGCGTCTGTGGAATAATCAGAGCCGTGGGGCAATTCTGAGGAGGCTACGGCAGTGGGGCTGTGCTGAAGTTTGGTAGTAGAGGAGGAAAGCAGAGGGAAGGGTAGGTGGGAAGTCAAGCTCCAGGCTGGTTTTGGTTTTCCTTTTTTTTTTTTGAGACAGGGTCTTGCTATGCAGTTGAGGCTGGCCTTGAGCTTACTTTGTAGCCCAAACTGGTCTGGTCTCGAACTTGCAACAATCCTGCCTCACCTCTGGAGTGCTGGGATTATAGGTGTGTGTCACCACAGCTGACAGGGTGCTTTCTAAAATGCAGGTTGTGGCTCCACCCTCCTCACAGCCATCTCACCTTTGCAGGTCCAGAGTTACTGTGACAAGAGCAAAGTTAGCAGGAAGGTACAGCCCCCGCCCCGGCCCTCACCACCTCGTGTCCTGTCTCGGGGACCCCAGCTCGTCTCTGTCCCTGCTCCTCAGTCTGGGGAAGGCATGGGCTGCAGCTGTCTTGAGTCCCTGTGTCACTCTACCACCCTCTCTCCTCCTCCACCAGCTCTGTGGCTTCACAAAATGCTGTGGCACCATCCTCCCACCACCCCAGCAGTGGGTGCAGACTGGCAGGGCTCCAGCACTTCCTAAGAGCCTGTAGCCCAGGGTAACCGAGGATGAGTTGCAGGGCAGGAGGACGAGCCAGGCTTCAGGACCGGACCTCATGTGAGTCCCATCCTCTGTCCTCCTTCCACTTTTCAAGCTCCCACCACTACCCTGGAGGAGGCTGAGGTTGAGGCCACGTGAGCCGCTTCCCCACTGATGCACATCGAAGGCTTCTTCGCAGCCCTCACCACCTCCAATCAGGACGGCACAGTTATCCCGAGCGGTCAAGGTACCAAGCAGCCAACCTGGCCAGACTGCAGCAGGGAGCCGCACCAGGGACACTGGGCACATCCCAGCCTTGCCTGGCTTAGCAATGGCCAGGGCAGGCAGTGGCCTTAAGGGCAGGAAGTTGCCCTCCACCTATGTGAGCTGGACTGGTTTCTCTCTTTGCACCTGGCTCTGCTGTGCATGTGTGTGCATGTATGTGTGTGTGCATGTGTGTGTATGTACATGTGTGTGCATATGTGATGGCTACGCTGTCTACCTTGGTATTTGTACCAGAGGGAAAGCAGGGCTGAACTTCCCCTTCCATGCCAGCCTGTATGTGTCCTGCAGGGAACCTGCGAGCCTTGTGCTCAGGCTGACCCTGCCCTTCTGTCTGTCCCTCTTTCAGGCAGCCTCAGCCAGAACAGCCTCAAATTCTTGCTCCTGAATCCAGCCATACACTTTGCCCCGGTGGGAAAGGAATGCCAGGCAGTGGTCATTGCAGGGGGCACCATGCAGCCGGTAAGGACCCCAGCCCCCGCCTCCTGTGCCCAAGGGGCTGGATGGCTCAGGGGAGGGACACAGCCTCAGTCAGGTGTCCTCCCTGTGTGTCCTCCTGGTCCCCAACCCAAAAGGGGTAATACGCAGGCCAAGCAGTGTCTGCTGGGTAGCACTGCTGAGGTCTCACAAGGCCTTTGTGTGTCCTAGACCCTTGGTCCCTCCCTGAGGTCCCTTTCTGCCCCACCAGGAAGGTGTCCATGTTCTGAGGCTGCTGTAATGCAGACTTTTTGGGTTTCACTGTGGAAAGCAGAGAGACAAACAGTGGGGGGAGCAGTAGGTCCTAATTTCATGCACAGAGATGAACGATGGTGTGTGTCATGGCAGTGGCCTTTCTGTGGTTGTTTCACACATGTCTGGGTCCAAAGCAGAGTAGCTATGCAGAAGAGAAGCCATTCATGGCAAGCAAAGACAGCAAAAGCAAGCAGGACAGGAAGACAGGCCTCTTTCTGTGCCTTATGTTGTATCCTGGCTGCCAGTATCAGGGCAGTGCCGAGCCAATCAGTGTACTGATTTAGTAATCACCCACCCTCAGTCCAAGCATTGCATCAGGGATCAGTTATACATTCTAGATCCAGCTGCCTTTAGGGGATGTCCAGACACAAACCAGGATGTCCCCTGGGGTCCCCACTTGGTGTCTTCCCATTCCATGGATTCAGTGCATTTCCTGGACTGCTCCAGCATTTCTCTGCTCTGAACAGCCCTGTGGGAAGTGCAGCCAGGTGTCTACCCAGGAGTTCTGTCCACAGCCACACATCCTGCAGACACACGCTGTGCCTGGCTGCTGGGGTCCTGCGCGTCCTCAGCCTCTGTGCTTGCTGCAGTCACCACTGTCATGTCCTGTTTATTTATTTTTTTCTTGTTTCTCAGATTTGTACTTTTTTATTCATCCTGTGCCTTAGAGTTCTCCTGGAGGATCACCTGTCCTCTGAATCAGCATCGGGAGCCCCTGCCGGCATGCCCCCTCTGGACCTGTGGACCGGACCCCAGGACCAGCTTCCTCCTGACTGTCACACAGCAGAGTGACGTGTCAGTAGAGAGTGGTACCTGGCACTTGGTGCCAGGGTGACCTACCTGCTCCCAATTGTCATAGTGCTAGGCCATGTCTCAGGGACACCAAGGACATGCACTTCGAAAAGTGAGAGTGCGTATTGATATTTCTGAATCAAAATCAAAAACTTAACTTCCTCAACCTTAAATTTAGATCCCACAGGGCAGGCAGAGCCTGGGGGAGTAGATAAATGTATGTTCAGTGATGATGACAAAAAAAAGTCGATCTTGGTTGCTGGGTGAACGTGTGGTTTTTTGTTAGCTTAACATAACTGTTTATTTAATCTCTCAGTATCCTTAAATAGCCCTGCTCCACTGGGAAACCTGCCGAGGGAAGGGGTGCTGCTGTGCCTGCAAACTCTGCCCTGTGCGGCGCCATCTGAAACCAGGCTTTTCTCCCAGTGTTTCTTGGTAGTGGAACCAGTCACTGGGAACTTTTTGGTTCCAGTGTGGTTAGTTTCCTTTTTTCCTTTTCAACCTCATTTTTGTTTTTAAAACATGTAACCACCCATGTGGTTCAAAATTTAAAATTCTATTAAAAAAATACAGCCATGGACTCACCTTGTCCCTCAGCCAACTCATCCTCACCCAGGGGAATCGTTTTCCTCAGCTGGGGCTGGAGCTTTCTGGTGGTTTTGTTGGGTGGAACTGCTGGGTGTTTGGTTTGACAGATTTTTTTTTTTTACTAAAATAAATAGGTGCCTGCTCTTTCCTGTGTCCATTAGAGGTGTTGACCCCACAGTTGCTGGTGCGTGCTGGCAATGGCTGGCTAGTAGAGATCTGCAGGCTTTAGCATCTGCCTGCTCTGTGGAGGGCAGAGGTGGCCTGGCCAGGCAGCCTCCCCTCGCAACCGTGGGGTCCATCTCTGTGCAGAGGGCATCTGGAGGAGGAAAACCCTCTGCATGGCTAAGCTGCAACTCTCCGTTGTTTGCAGTGTAGACTCCTAGATAATAAATTGCTGGGTTTAGAAAGGTAAAACTACTTATCACTTGCTAAACACTGTGAAATTTTTCTCCCTGGGGATAGTGACAGTTGGGTAGTGCTCCCCACTACCCAAGCCACAATGTCTGAGAGCTCGGTTCTTCCACCCAGTGGTTCAGCTTTAGGGTTTTTGTCCATTGGGCAGGGGATTGATTTTTCTTCAGTGATTGGGGCGGGAGCTCTGTGCATCTAAATAAAGACTTCCCCATGGCGATTTTAATCTGAAGCCAGGGTTGACACCCCTTGTGCCATATCGGTCACCTGGCTTTTGTGTTCACACAGCCCTCTGAGGTGGCCCCCAGTAGCGGGGGTCATTAACTATGCTCAGCTATAGCAGAGAAAGAGATATTGTGATAGCTACTGTTAATGTCTGGTTATCTTAATGTAAAGTACTATGTTGCCTATGTTGTCCTGTTCTGATCTGCTCTGTTCTGCCCTCTTTTGTTTTATTCTCTTTAAATTAAAAAAAAAAAAAAGAAAGAAAGAAACAGTTGTCTTTTTGATAATTCCACATCAACCTTTCTGGGCTCTTTTCCCATGCAGTGTCCTGGCTGCCGCCCAGCCTGGACTTCTCCCTCTATTCTCCTTGCTGAGCCTCTACCCACCATGCTGGGAGGAGCTGTTGGCCTGCACCAGGGCACAAACAGAGCATGTGCTGGGGTTTTCCTGTAGTGAGCGGACCCCATGCTGTGACCTCTGCTCACTGGGTTTTGCCACTGAGGGCCTTGGGTGGGGACACCACAGGGTGTCTTGCCACCAGCTTCCTTCTCACTTTCACACTCTGTGACCTGCCATCTGCTTGGCCCATGTTCCTTGCCCCCAGGGCCCCTCAGTGTGGGCTGTAAACCCCCTCCCTGCACCCCACCTGTCTTGTGGAGCAGTTTCCAACCGGTCCCTTCTCACCAGGTCATGTGATCCCGCTGGACATTGTCCTGCCCCTGGTCTTCTAGTGGCAGCCCCTGGTGCTGGGCTCACCAGCCAGCAGCTGGAGTTCACCTTCCAGCAGAGAGAGCTGCCCATGATGGTGGGTGCGAGCCTTGGCCCCCACAACCCCCACAGCACAGCACAGTGCTCTGGGGCACCCTGGCATTGGGGAAATAGGTAGTGGGGCGCCTGTGCCAGCTGGCCCCCAATGAGTTGTGTCTCCAGATATGTCTCATGAAGGCATGGGCTGCCCCCCCCCCAGGGCATCTAATTGAGTTTCCTTCAGCCCTCCAGGCACCCCTTGAGGACGAGGGGGTGATGGGCTGCTCCCTGACCTGGTTCCTTTGGTAATGTCAGCGCCATCCTGGCGGGCGCAGGTCTGGGAATACATCTCCAGTGCTCCCTTGTCCTAGACACTGCTGGTCAGGATGCTGGGAGCTGGGGGACTTGGTGGCCTGACACTCTCAGTGTCCTTTCTCAGGTGCTGGCACTGGGACCTGGGTCACAAAGGCAGGCGTGTTTGGCAAGAGGCTGGCACATGTACTTTGCAGTACCGTTCACGGGGCCAGGTGGCCATTGCCCTCCTGAGCCTGCTTATGTGCTGGGTTGAGCCCTGCTCTCACCCTGGAGCCTACCTATGGCATCCCAGGTACTCTGCAACCTGTGCAACATGGTTCCCGGGGTCTGCTTCTTCCTTTCCTATGAGTACCAGCGTCAGGAGCAGACTGCTGGCCCACCTGGCTGTCAGGAAAAAGGTGAGCGGTAGCCCCTCACCAGGCAGGCATTTCTGGGGTGGTAGAGCCCAGAACTCCCTGAACCTGGACGGTGCTCCTCCTCCCAGTCCCTCGTCTGCACCCCTTCCTTTCAGGGTCTGCATCCCAGCCAGAGGGATCCCCAAAGCTGGGCGCTGTGGGGATGGCCTGCACTTTAGGGGCACTCCAGGGTAAACCCTTGAGCCATGTGAGCGCCCATGCTCCTTAGCCTTTTCCTGGGAGACTGTCTCTTTCTGCAGCTCTTCCAGGAGCCCAAAAGAGCCAGCCAGGGGGAGGAGGTACTGCGGCGTATTCCAGATGCATTAAGGTGAGGGATGCAGGCTGGGCACAGGGCCCACGCTGGCCTGGTGTTTTCCTGGCCCCGGCCCAGTACTCTGGATGGGGTGTTTCTGCAGAGTTGTGGCCAGGCAGCAGGCCCAGTGACCAGGGCCCTGCTCCTCTCCATGGTGAGAGGGAAGATGAGTGAAGGGATCAACTTCATTGACAACCTGGGCCAATAGGTGTGCCCCTCTTAGCTGTTGGGACCCTGTCTCGGTCTCGTGCCTCATGGTCTTCACGCAGGGAGGGTGCTCAGGGGGCTGATGGGGCAGCAGGGAGGGGTGGGCTGACTGTGGAGCAGGAAGCCAGGTTGAGGCCTTGGAGAGCCCATTAAGTGGCTCAGGCTGGATCCGGTCTGGCAGGGGGTAGGCCGAGCCACAGGCTTCACCTCACATCCCCCAGGTGCGTGATAATTGTGGGCATGCCCTACACCAACATCTGCTCTCCTAAGCTACAGGACAAGATGGCCTATTTATATCAGCACCTTGTAAGTCTTGCAAGGGTTGGGGGTGCTGGGGATGAAGAGTGGGGTGACTCCTCATGCTGGGATGCGAGGCTCCACGCTATGACCCCTGTGCACGTCAGTTGTGCAGGGATGCGCCCTTACCCTCTCAGCATCTCCACCAGGTCACCTGTCACACCTTCTGCTACCCTGGGCCTTCAAAGCCCAGGTCTTTCCCCAGGGACAGGAGGGTCACCAGGCAGGAGGTGACACTACTGTCTCCTTTACCATTGCAGCCCAGGAGCCCAGGGCAGGTCCCTCGGGTAAGGCACTGCGGGAGAATCTGCATGAAGGCTGTCAACCAGTCCATCAGTGAGATGCGGCTGCCCTGGTCCTGGGAGGAAAGGCCAGGGCTGAATGGGTAATGGGGAAGGATTACAGGAGGGGAGACCTTCCTTACCTGCCCTGCCATCTGAGGGGGGGCCTTGAGGGGACCCAGGATGTGTGCTATAGGGAGGGCAGGTGTGACTCAGAGCCCCAGGTCTGTGGCCCCAGGCAGGGCCATCCAGCACCAGAGGGACTTCACCAAAATCGAGCTTCTGGGCCAGCACCAAACCCCTGGGCCTGGTGAAGCCGCCAGCCTAGATCCCAGACCACCTGGAGGTCAAAGCCACCTTTAGGGCTGCATTCTCCGCACTGCTGGAGGTCAGGCCGGCCCTCTCCTTCCGCGGCCCCAGCCTGAGAGGTGGTTCCTCACAGCCTTTCCCTGTGCCCAGTCTCACGGGGAGGAGGCGGGGCCCTCCTGACAGTGGCCTTGTCCCTGCTTGCCCTGGTCCCTGCTGTGTGCAGACTTTGGGGCCCCCACCAGCCCCTACCTCAAGCCAGCAGCTGCTGGAGTCCAGGGTTGCACAGCGAAGCCAGCAGGAGTGGATGGAGTTCCCCACTGAGGAACAGTGGTTCGTGCTACACGGGGGCCTGGCCCAGGGCAGCTCACACTGGGAGCCTGGAGTCAGCTCCCTGCCTGCCATCAAGAGCAGTCCCCACTGCCCTCAGCACCCACCTTCCCATGTTGAAGCCCACCTTACCCCTTCCCTCCCCCGGCTAAGATGCACAGAAGACCCTGTGCCCGTCCCAGAGATGCTGTGTGGAAAGGTGCTCTTCCTTCCCCTCAGGGGCTCCAGCTCTTGCTCCTGCTCTTGGCTCCCCTCCCCTCGCCCCATTCCAGAGAAAGAGGCCTTGGTCCTAAGCCTCTGACCCCACCCCTGGGGAACCCACAGGGAGGAGGCAGGCCAGGCCGCTCTTCCCAGTGCATCACGCACTCGTGGCTTGTACAGCTTCTTGTGTCATGTCCTGCTTTATTGGTTCTTGGTGCATTACTTCCACTTAGAGAGGACAACGCTGTGCTATGGGGGAAGCCACAGGGCCCTGCAGGGCACTGGGACACCCATGGGCACAGGCGAAGTCAAGTTGCAGGAGGACTAGGGGCCCGAGCCCTTAGGATTCCCAGTCATTCTCATCCTCCGCTCCTGAGGGCTGCTGTGTGGGTGGCAGTGGCTGGATGGAGTCTGACATGTGGGCGAAGGCTCCTCCTGGGCCTTCACTGGCCCCTGGCCCGAGGCCTTTCCCAGAGATTCCTGGGAGGGTACAGGCTGGTGAGGGAGGAAGGCTGGGCCAGGGCCCAGGTACAACCTGCTCCTGGACACAGGGACAGGCAGAGTACCCCCGGCGCCCGCCTACCTTTGTGCCTCAGGACCACCTTGTTAAAGAGATCTGACATCAGGTCCCCTCCCTGGCCTGTGGCTCTCACTGCAGAGGAAGCAGGGGTGAGGGGTGCAGGGCAGAGGAGGGGACCCCGGTGGGGCCACGCGCTCTGGGCCTGCTCCCTGTGTGTGACACCAGTGGCCTAGACTCACAGCTCACAAAACATGTGGCCTCAGGAGGCTTAGAGACTTAGGCCTGCACTTACCTGAGTCCCCTAAGAGCACCGTGGCCCTGAGACCCCTCAGAAGCCCTCCGGGGTGGGGGGACCCATTGTGACTCTGCCTGAGCTGACTGAGCTGAGCGCACACCACACCCCCACACAGGAGACCAGGATGAAGGTGTCAGGGGAGCCAACTAGGCCTCTGGGAGTGCCCCACCTGCAGAGGACAGCCCTGGGGCCCTGATGGGGCCCCCACTCGGAGCCCTGGCTGCAGGACCCCTCACCTTGATCCTGCTTCTTCTGCTTCTTCTCCAACTGGCGCTCCTTGACACTGCGCAGCTTGGCCTTGCCTATGCCCCCGGCTTGGCCGATGGACTCCATCAGGGTGGCCCGGCCACTGCAGGGGTCCACCACCCCCTTGGGAGCCCCCTGGACGGGTGCTGGGAGGGTGGAGGTGTGAGGAGCACAGTGTGGCCTTCCAGGCCCGTGCTGAGTGAGCACCTGGTGTTGGACATTTGTGTCCCCCATTTCCCACCCTGATTGGGTGCTGCTCTGCAGCAGTGGACCTGGGAATCACAGATGCACCCATGCAACCTCCAGGGACCTGTGGGACCCAGAGACTTCTGTGCCCCTTCTGGAGGTTGCACAGAGGCTGGGAGGTGCAATATTAAAACCCAAGTTCTCAAGTCACCCTTTGCAGTCACCCTCATTTCCACTGGTTCACCTGGGAGTGGGGCCACAACCCTCACTCTCTGTGCCCCCCAAGAATCCCACACTCCTCCTCGGGAAGCCCAAGTCCTAAATCTCTGTAGTCCTGAGAGCAGGGGGAGCCCAGCAGGCTTGAACATGTGAGGAGGAAACTGTTCTGTGGACCTCAGACCTGTGGCTGCTTCCCCTGCGGATGCCCCATGCTCAGGGAGCAGAGCCCCAGCTGTCCCTCTACCTGAAGCAGGGGGACTGATGCAGCTGCTATGTTCCCTGGGGCCTGCAGTCTGGGGGATCAGGCCTGGGGGTGTACTGTCCAGCACTGCAGGAGCTAGGGAGGTGGTGGCGGTGATGGAGGAGGTGGTGGGGGAGCTGTCAGCGCCCCTGCCTCTAGGTCTGGAACACAGGTGTGAGGCTGAGCACCGGGGAAGCAGGCTGAGTCGGAGTTTCTGACCATCTGCTCCTAGCACCCAGCTCGCCAGCCTTGAAAGGTGAGACCACTGCCTTCTGGAAGGCAGGAAGCTTGGGGATGGCACCAGGGGCAGAGGGAGCAATGCCTGGGCCCAGGTCCACGCTACACCTGAGGTCGTCAGCAGTGCCAGGCAGGTAGGATGCCTTGTTGATCTCAGGCTCCTGGCACATAGAAGTAGTTCTCAGGGACCTGTGGGGGCCACGGCTGCAAATGGGGACACGGCCTGCCGGGTCACTCTGCCGGGTCACCCTGGGGCCCCTAGGGTCCTCCACACCCCGAAGCCCTGGCCTTCAGCACCCCCCCACCTGTGGCTCGAGCTGCTCTCTTGCTGATGGACAGAGGGGCATCGAACAGCTTCTCCTCAATCCCCAGCATCACATGGGTCTTTGTGACTCCTCCCGCCAGCAGGTCCAGGAAGACATACTTCTTGTACCTGCAGGGTGGGTGGGCTTTGGGGTGCATCCCACTCTGGGGTGCCCAGGCCTTATAGGGTCTTACACCAGCGCTGCGCCAGACCTGATGCCCTGCCCCACCCCCACCCCTCAATGCTCCCTCCGGCCCTGCAGGGTCTCCGTGGTGTTGAACAGCATCAGGCAGCTGACGGAGGCAATGCTGCTGGGGAGCCCCCAGAACCCCTTCTGGGCCTCATCCTCGGGCTCCGGCTTAGTGCTCACACACGGGAAAGAACTTCAGCTTCTCCCGGGGGTGACAGGGATATGGGGGTTCAACGCCTGGCTCAGGGCACCCCGCTCTGTCCCAGCCAGAACCCTCGGGGCTCAGCAGCATGTGTGGACCCGGTGCCCGCACCCTGGCCTGGCTGTGGCCCGTGGACCTCAGGGCCCACTCGTCCCGCAGCTGGTGATTGCTCTGGATGCAGCTGGATGCGGATTGCTCTGCAGGTGGCTGGAGGCTCTGGTCCTGCACACCTGAGAAGGAGGAGCTGTAGTCCTGCGGGTGCTGGGGGGCTGGGAACTTGGTGCTGGAGAACACCTACGGGCATGGACCAGGGCTGGGGAGCTGCGGGCACGTCGGGGTTGCGGGGCTGACGGGCGTGGGCTCCCTACCTTGATGGCCTCGCTGCCCTTGAGCTCTACCTTGCCCTGGCTTGCAGAGATTTGCTCCCCGAGGACCCGCAGCTGGCTCTGGCTCAGCTCCGTGCACTGGGAGATCCCGCAGTGCAAAGGCCTCAGTAGCGGCTGCAGCAGGCCACTCAAGCCCTGCCGCCTGCAGATGCAGCAGGCGCCCTCTATGGGCTCTGGGCCCGGCTCCTTCTGCCCCTTGGGGCTCGCTGTGGCTGTCCCAGGGACCCACTGTGACTTTCCTACAGGAGGTGTCCTCACTTCACGGGTTGAGTTTCTTGGGGCCCACCGCGATCACCGTGGGTGCAGGGGAGCAGCCACACCCACCCCACGGGCCCGCGTAGGGTGCGCGGGAACCTGGCTCTCTCAGGAGGAAACTGGGGAGCCAGGCTGCACCCACTCACAGCACCTTACCCGACTTGGTGAGAGTGGGGCGCGGGTCTGGGGGCCCCTGCTCCTCTAGCCTTACACTCTCCAGCACTGGCCCCCAGGCCAGACACCATGGCGGGCTCAGGACCCAGCCTCTTCAGACGCCCACGTGGTTGGGTCAATGTGGCCTCCTCGGAGAGCCGCCCGGGTCGCCCTCTGCTGGTTCCAGGTGGAACTGCAGGAATAGCCTTGCCTTCCCTTGGGAAAGGGCAGAGCCGAGACTGGGGTGATGAGGATCACAAGACTGGGATTATAGAGTACTTCGGCTACAGTTGGGGATGACCTCTTGGGCACTCGTGAGGGAAGTTTGCAGACCCTGAGCCCACACAGGAGCCAGCTGGGCCCCCAGGTTCGGGAGTCATTAAAGGGGCTGGGCTTGGAGAAGACTCCCGGGACACAGTGGCCCTCCCTCCACCTGAGAGGGCAGCACCCACCTGCTGAAGATGTCTCCTGAGACCTCCTTCAGGCACTGCAGGGCCTCGGCCACCTGCTGAATGTCTTCCTCCCTCCGCACGTCTGGTTGGATGAGATGGACGGCGTAGGTCTGGCCTGTGGAGGGGTGTGGGGGTCCTCACCGCGGTCATTGTGCTGAGGGTGGGACCGGCGCGTAGAGACTGTGGGCGGGGTGTTCGTGTGACAGTGGGCAGCGCCCAGGGCCCCTAGGCACAACAGGAGTCCAGGCCGGCAAGAAGAGGGCTCTAGGAAGGAGGGTGTGGGGGTGGAGGACCGGGAGGAGACATAAGGAAGGAACTGCAAGGCACACATGCGCTGGCCTTCCCGGAACCTCTGTTCTTTCAGTCGCCCATTCTGCAGACTGAAATCTGCCTTCGCTTTTTTTTTTTTTTTTTTTAATGGGAATCAATTTCAGGACCTTGTGCTTGCCAGGCAGGTGCTGTGCCACTGAGTTACATCCCTGACCCTGCCTTTGCTCTTAAAGAAGTCTTCAGTTCCAAGGACAAAACATGCACAACGCATCATGCCAACATCTTCCTCAAGCTGCAGGAGCCTCTAGTGCCCTGCAGTCTCTTGAGCTCTCCCTTTTCCCCCCATGGCTCCCCCACTCTCTGTGCTTGTCCTGGGATGAACCCCTCCTTAGTTACACATCTGGGTGTGTGAGGGACAAATCCAGGCTCAGGTCTCCTCAACAAGGACCTGGGAGTGTGAATGCGACCACTTTGCGGCTTCCTCCTGCGGTCTGCAGACAGCTACTGCTCAGCTGTTAAGTGGAGACTAGGACCACAGCAAAGATGCAAAAGACACTGCGGGCAGGGACACAGCCTCAGAGACAGCGAAACCCTCAGGATAAGCACCCAGTCCAGCCTCCTGTAAAGTGCTAAGGGAGAAACTGCTTCAGGGCCAGGAGCCTGGAAAAACCTCTTAGCAGACTGCACTGCCCTCCATTGCAAGGGAGCAGGAACAAGACAAGGAGTGAGGCAGGGAAGCCTCAGGACAGCTGCCACCCATGGGTGCTGCCCAGTCTGGGGGCCACCAGCTCTGCTGCAGACAGGAAGCACTGGAAGTGTCGCTTGCTGGAACTGAGGGGTACTCAGTGCAAAGAGCACCCCAATTCCAAAGGCTTAGAGAAAAAATAATGGACAACAGGTTTATATGAATTCCATGGTGCAGTGACCACATTTAAACCTTCTGAGTGAAATAAAGTATATTACTGATTTCATCAGTTTCTTTTTACTTTTAAAAACACATAAGAGTGATGAGGATACAGCTCAGTGGCACAGCACCTGCCTGGCAAGTACAAGGTCCTGAGTTCAATTCTGGGTACCAAAAAATTTTTTTTGTATGAGTTAAAAGCACTAAGTGGCTAGCATAGTGTTTTTTTTTTTTACTGTGTTCTTTGATTGTAAAGAAATGTGTTCCTCATCTCCTAGACTGGATTCTGACCTAAGGATCAAATTTATCATAATAGTCTCACATCATCATCCCCTCTTCTGATATCTAGTAGCCTTAAACAATTATCATGAAGATAATCATTTGAACCATCTTTCAGTATATTTTCATATGCTGTAACATCATCACCAGTATTAACAACACTCAGAACTAATAATTATTACTTCAGTTACCTAATAATACCTACACACCTTAGAACCATTTCACTCCTTCTAAAGAATTATTTCATTCATAGTGAATTTCTCTTTATCCTCAGTTTTTGATAAGGAAATGGGGTGGAAAAAGTAATGTTTTTTTTAATCATCAAAATGCTAGCTTGGGGATCAAGTCAGACTTGAATTTGTGCTGTGTGAACTCAAAGCTTCAGTGACTTATCAGTGTTTGTTTGTTTGTTATCGCATTAAAATGCAAGTCTTAAGAAGTAAAAGACTTCAGTGCCAGGCATGAGGCACCTATCCGGACCCCTGATGTAGGGTGGTTTTTGTCTAAAGCAGAGGTGCTGGGGCTCTGCACCGGGCCACCCAGGTAACCAGCACTCTCTGGACCTGGGTCTGGCTCTGTCATCTCCTTACTGCACTATGGCGGTGAGGAAGCCTGGTACAGAGGACAGAATGGTCTGCTTCTGAGAGGTCTTCAGCCTCCTTGAAAATGATCCACAACCCCCTCAGAGAGCACAATCAATACCCTAGAAAGCCGGGGATGCAGTTGAAAGTAAAAGCTGGGCCTTTCATCCAAAGCAGCCCGCCTTGGGGAGTTTTGTTGCTGGAAGTCCTGGCTCTATCACTGCTGCCTGCAGTCACTGTAGGCCTCTGACACCTCCTGCTGGTTCAGCTTCACTTTAATGCCTTCCACTGCAGCCTTTTTCGGGCTGTGGGTGACTGACAAGGGCGATGGAGAGATGACTCCAGAGGTCAGGCCGATGGCACAGATTCGATTTTATTATGGAAGTGCAGGAGTATATATAGACTGAAGAGGGAGGGCGGAAGTGAGCTAAGAGAAGGGCGGTATTGAGCTTCAGGAATGGGGAAATTGGCTTAGGGAAGGTGGAAATGCACCCCAGGGGCGCTCCAAGTGGAGCAGCCCTGGCAGGGATGCTCTACTCTCAGACTGTCTTCTGCCAGGGCAGCCAGCCAGACCTTAGGACCTCGACCTCCCACAGATTCCACCTCTTTTTTTATTAATGCCAATTGTATGGAGGCCATCATGGCTTGTTGAAAAGGTAGGGTATGGACCTGGGTGCATAACATCCATAACACATAAACACTAATTAATCCCAGTAATCCCAGGAGTCCCAGAGTGAGGATATTAGAGGGCAAAAAGAAACATTGTAGGTTATGTAAGAGGTCAGTGAGGATAGCATCAGTCAGCACTAGCATTTGGATGGAGTCAATTGTCTGTATCTGGTCTGTAAGTTGCAGTGACAGGTTGCAATAAGTGCTATTGTAAGGGCTTAGGGTCCAGTCATGAAGGGCCAGACATGCAGCTGAAACTTTGGCCGGGTTTGGAGTAATAAGAGCACCGCAGAAGCATATAGTTGATCATAGGCCATTGTAGCAATGCACCATAGATCTTGTAGTTCTGCGTCTAGAAGGTCTATTTGTTGCTGAAGGTTTAAGAGAGCCATGTGGGTATAGGTATTTATTTGTTGTTGCATTTGAAAGGTCTCAGCAGTGGAGCTGGATAGGTTATTGAGAGACTGGGTAGTCACTGTTGATTGGGCGAGGGAGATGGCAGCAGTGGCTTTTGAGGCAGCAGATCAACAGTAGCCTGGGCAGAATAGGGAGGAGATTTTGGGCTTGGCTGCAGCATGCTTTATTGGCTCCCCATGTGATGGAAGTGTGGTGGTGGTGTTAGGGATGCTCCTCCTCCTGCTTCGAGTTGGTCCACCCCCTGGGCAACTGTCCTCCAGTGTCAGTCAATCCATCTCCTAGGTCAGCGGCAGTGGCGGGCCGGACATCGCATGTGGGGATCCACACAGGGTGAGGGGCTGTTTCTGGAAAGACCCAAGTGAATCCTCTACCCTGGGTTGCCATTGTTGACTAAGGAGGTCCTTCCGTCTCACCAGAGGCAGTGGAGTAGGAGGGGCAAGTAATGAATGGGCCACAATGTTTGTGAACAGGAGATAGCCCTTTTTTGTCAAATGTTAATAAATTCATAGTGATAAGGCATTTAGTTAGTAGTTCATCTGGTATATTCTGGGAGCATAGGTTCCCCTCTGTTTTTATTGAATTTGTTAAGGCAAGATTGGTACATTTAATGATGGTCTGTCTTTGGGGATTGTAAGGGAGTCCATGATGTAGGGAAATGTTATATTTTGAGCAGGTATTTATGAAAGAGTCACTGGTGTAACAAGGACCATTATTTTTCAACAACCATGGCTGTTTTAACATTTGAATACCTACAGAATATTAGCAAATAGTTACATATTTTACATAGAAAATTTAGAAATAAAACCATATACAATGCTGTAGCATAAAAACCCATGATGACATTTTGTAACACACTTAAATCTTCATGTTGACATCAAATTTCTCCTTTTTGGTTAATCATCCCTATCTAATACATAAAAGATTTTACCTAACTTGTTGTTGTTTAGGGGGAAATACATCTCATAAGCATTTGTTAGAGGCAGAGATCTGAATCTGAACCAAAATTCTGTCACCATAAACAATCCCTGTTTTATATTTTGGAAAACCAGTATATCTGGAAGCATGAATATATGAATACACCATGAAGTTAACAACAATCATTTGTCATAACCATATGAAAACCTTTGTATGGCATTTTTTAAATAAAAAACTTTTTGTATTACTGCTTTTAATGATGACCAATGTGAATATATTACAATAATATTTTCATATAACTTTAGTTGAGATGTCTCCCATAAGGCTATGGAGATCATTGGAGCCTCCAATCAATGAAAAAGAGCTGGTAAAAGGTTACCAGGTGGCCACTTGCTTATTCATCAATTGAAGTCCCGTCCAACAATCCCAACCCCAAGGGATATTTGTTTAATCATTTTTATAATAATTTTTTTCTTAAGAAAACTTCAATCATAACATTTAACATATAATTTTTGAGCAATGAAAGACTCTCAAATTATGATAAGCAATAATGTACAGTACATTTACATAACTGACTTTAGCATCATTGTGACTAATTGAGAACCCAGGTGGAAGCACATGTTGTAATTTTATAAGTCAAATAAATCTTGAGTAAATGATCTATAAATGCAAAAGAAAAAGGAAAATTGCTGAGTGCAAAATAAAAAAAGAACAGCTGTTCACAATGGACAAATGGACAAACATGGACAGACAATCTGTACAGATTCAAACATACGTAGAAACAAACACAGAATTGTCAGTGTCCACGAGAACTCTCCAAGTCTTAGACCGGACAGACAGATTCACAGGCAGACTAATGAACATCTTGCACAATCAGAGTGCACTCAAATATATTTTAGCCAAATTGAATTACACAAATTTGTCTACAGCTGTACATTTTGTGATTTTAAATAGACTAGTCAGATTTGTTGTAGGTCAATTAGCAGAGATCTCTTATCAAACAATTTGAAAAAGACAAAATCTTACCTATAATTAATGTATTCTTGTCATAGGACTTAGCATATACTTCTATCATCTGTTTGGACATTATTTATTTGTGATTACCATCTTGTGGGCATCTTGGGTCAAGTCTAGCTTCATCCTTTTCTATCGATTGTGGCGTGGTCTCCAAGGCATCACTGTCATAGGACTGGGCATCAGCTTCTTGAGAGGAATCAACACGTTTTCTGGGTTTGGGCTCATGATACAGCTGGACAGCACACACTGGCACCCAGATAGGCCATTTAGCTCTTCCTGGAAAAACACAAGCGAACCCTCGACCCCACAGTAGCACCGGACTGGGTGTTTTTGTTATCCAGTATGAAGATATGTCCAACAGACTGTTTTTAGACTTTATTTGATTGCATTATCTTTCTGTTGCAGTAGTTACATCTTTATTAGAATTTAAATATTTTAAACAGTATATACTGCCAATTGAAATCTATTATGAGGAGACCTCTCCTTTTTTTTTGAAATTTAAATTTTGAGCACATTTAACTACTTTTAGACCTGAAGATTACAATGAATTTTGGTAGTAGGGTATAAAGAAAATGGAAACTGCATTTTATATTTAGGTACCTTGGGCTCTCTTGTGACATACAGGTGGTGCTCCTGCTCTGGGCTGGAGACTCCAATGTTGGGGATCTGAGCACCAGTGCAGTGTAAACTCTGGATTTATAAATCGTGTGCACAGGTGATAGGAAAAACCACAGTAGTTTGGACAGGCCAGAGTCGTATCCTAACTCTTTAATAAGTATCAAAAGATCCAAAATCCCTAGGTATCTTCTCTTACATATTTTCCAATTTTTGTGAAGGGAAGAATAACCAATTGAGCAATACAATAACCTAGGGAGGTTTGAACTGTGTTTTGAGTAGATTGAACCATAATCCTGATTTTTCCTTGCAGCTGAAACAAGCAACATTGTTTCTTTACCTTCCTTCTCTGGTCCAAACTCCAGGCTCAGTGGAGGCTTTGGTGTCCTCCCCTGCCTGGGGGCCTGTAAGAAGCAGGGAGAGGAGCAGAAAGCAGCAGTTTCTATTAGGTAACATTTTAAAATCTGTAGCAGACTGTCCAATGGTATCTCTCACAAGGGGCATTGTGGTTAGTTTGGGGTATAGAAAAGGCAAACATTGCTTGGTCTTCAGGGTGTAGGGAGATGGAAAAGAAGCAATCCTTTATATCAATAATACCTGTGAGTTATATTTGTTGTTTATTGAGTACCTTTTTTGTTGCCGAGCTGAGAGTTGCCCTGTTTGGAGTTTAAAGGGATGTCTTCTCTATCAGTCTTAGAGCAGCAGGGTTTCTCCCAGCAATAACCATGTTTGCATTTGGGGCACATTGTAGTGGGCTTAGGTTTAGTGTCCCCCATTGTTGGGCATTTGTTAACAAAATGTCCTGGTGATTTGCTAGTAAAACATAAAGATAAGGTCCCCTTCAGAGGTGCTTGTCACGGGTTGCAAATGAGCAGCTAATGCAGCTGCCCAGGGTATGTGCTCCCTGGACATTTACTTCACGACAGGCCATCTATCTAAATCTTTACGTCTTATGGGGGCTATTAATGTTTGGTATGTAGGAGTAGCTCCTTTGAAGATGAGTTCCTTAGCTAATGCTTCTGCTGCCTCTGTGTGTTGGACTTTGTGTTTATAGGATTCCATTACTTCAGAGGCAAAGGAGGCAAAGTCCTCGTTGGGGCCGTGGAGGAGCTTGTTGAGGGGGGGAGTGGACCCCACTTTGTAGTGGTTAAAATGCCCTCAGGGCTGCTAGCCAAAGTTGATCAAAATATTATGGGGGCCCGTAGCTTGTATCGCAGGGGAGGGATATTGTCCCTCTCTTACCAAGCAGTCATAATCTAGGGGAACATTAGTTTGCTGATTTCTTAAGGCTTGTTGTTCACATTCATCCTTATACATAGCCAGCCAGTCTAGGTATTGACCACTACTAAAAATGGCTCTTGCTAGCTGTTTCCAGTCAGTGGGACAATTAAGTTCCATACTGACTGTTTTAAGGAGTTGTTGGGCAAAAGGCCCTTGGATGCCATCCTCCTTGACCGCCTCCCAGAGGCACTTTAAGGTGGTATGTTCGTGAGGATACCAGTGCAGAGGGCGAGCAGGAGTCTGATGTAAATTAACAGGAAATGCATTATTTAATTGTTTCCCATTCCCAATGTTTTCCCCAATTATCCCGAGTATGGCACAAGCCCTCATAATAATCATGCCATTCTGTAGTGGTAGACTGAGATTTTCTATTTATATTTGTAGGATTTCCATGGATGTTTAGGATGTAATAACCCATCATCACCAGGAGGTGACTCTGCTGGGTAGGCAGGTGGGTCCTCCCTGTTAAGTTCTGCTTTCATTGTTTGACCGGGCGAAGTTTCCAGCCTATCAGAGCGTGGCAGACTTGGCCGGTGTGGGGACCCATCTCTCGGTGCCATCTTTGGAGCCTTTAAGGGCTCGAGAGAAGGGTATATTTTTGTTATGTTAAATGGTGAAACAGAGGCCCTCTCCTCCATTGGGTTCACCCAGTCCTGCTGACTCAGCAAGAGATCCTGCTCCAAGTCTCGGGTAAGGGACAGACCCCCCGCGGGTGCCATAGCGGCGCAAGTGGCGAGATCTGCTCACAGCAAGAAGGCCTCTGAATTGACCCCAGTGATGTTGTCCAAGCCCATGAGGCACGCTCTGATGGTAAGTAAGGCAGGTTAGAGTCCCAGGGAAAAGACTTTCCTTTCATGTTGCTCCCCTGCTTGGACTCGCTTTAGGAGCCAAGTCCAAGTCTGAGGATCCTGTAGGTAGGTGGTGTGGAGACAGGGATTAAGGGGGAGAAGGATTTCCTAATACTGGGAAAGGGTGGGATAGGCAATTTTTCATTGCCTAGCCTGCAAGCGGGCAGCAAGTGCCCCTGCCTGCGGGTGCTGCTCCTTGCAAAGCGCGGGCCCGTGATGTGGGCGGGGCCACTTGCCAAGTCCTAGGAGGCACTCAAGCCCCAAAAAGCCACTTGCAGCCTTTTTGGGGTTGCAGGGGACTGGCAAGGGGCAAATGGAGAGACGACTCCAGAGATCAGGCTGATGGCACAGATATGATTTTATTACAGAAGTGCAGGAGTATATATAGACTGAAGAGGGAGGGCAGAAGTGAGCTAAAAGAAGGGTGGTACTGAGCTTCAGGAAGGAGGGAAGTAGGCTTAGGGAAGGTGGGGATGCACTGCGGGGTGGGCTCCGAGCGGGATGGCCCTGGCAGGGATGCTCTACTTGATGTGCAGAGGAGCAGGGAGTCTGAGTGTGCTCAGATGTTCTCTTCTACCAGGGCAGCCAGACCTCAGGACCTTGACCTCCCACGTTCCATAAACACGTTTTTTCCTTTTCCCATCCTCAGCCCTTTTTTTAAGTTTTATTATGAGACAGGGTCTCACTATGTCACTTAGTTGCACAAAGTGGGCTGCAACTTGTGACCCTTCTGCCTCAGCCTCGCAGAGTGGCAGTGTCACAGGCATGAACCACCCCTCCTGACTTGCTGATCATTTTCAAATCAGGAATGATGATCTTCCATGAAAGCTGGTGCTGCTGCATGGACCTGGGGCACAGTTGCCTCAGGGTGATGGCAGGATAGAGGGACCCACGTCCTCTCTCACTCCATGGTCCACCTTCTTTGGCTTCAGCCCCACCCCCTGTCTACACCTCATGCCCCAAGTCCAAGGCCCAGCCAGAACCCATGCTCCTACCTGGCTCTACAGCCCCATGCCCTGGAAGACTGCTACCTGCCCGCCTTCCTTCTGCCTACACTGGGTCCTAGCGCTGCCCTCCCACATGTCTTCTTTAGATATTCCCAGCAATTCTTTAATTATGTTTTTGATTTCTTCTGATTTACCTATATATTTTTTTGATCTGATTAGTTTTACAGTCTCATCAAATTGTTTCTTTACTTCAGTTGCTATCCTGTGAGAGAGTTCAAATGTGTGACTTCCACTGTCTTCCACGACTATATCTCCCAGACTTCTTCTCTGTGGGTTGGAGGTCTGAGATTGCCTTTTGCTCCTTCATCTTGACATTCTCCTGGGTTCCTCCTAACAAGATAATTGTGAGGTCCCAGGGAATTCCCACATTGGCTGACCCTCTGCAGTGAGGGGAATGGGACAGGCCCCTGGGTTTCTCTGACTCCAGGTTCCAAATGAGGTAGCAGTGCATGGGGCAGGCTTCTCTATATTTGTGCAGCTACACTGAGGCTTCTCCAATAGCCAGGTGTGCATGGTAGCAGGGCTGCTTCTTCTCTCATCCTGTATGTGTACACCAGGACTCCTCTGATTGTGGCAGACACACAGTGGTGTTTTTGTCTCATTCTCCTAGTGGGTGATGACTGCTTGAAGGAAGCTAGAGTCTCCACTGGTGGCATGCAGCACACAGGGCTTATTTGGCTGTGTGTCTCTGCCCACAGGAAGGAAGCCTTCTGATGGCGGGGGCAGGCACATAGGGAAAGATCTGGCTGTGTCTCCCTGCCTGTGCTGGCTGCCCACAGGAAGCAAGCCTTTGGATGATGGTAGTGGGTGCAGAGGGGTGAATCTGGCTGTGTCTCTTTGCCCATTCTGCAAGTACACATTAATAAATGAAAAACAACCATAGAAAATAATCTAGAAGTTTTCTGAAAGTGGAGAGCAAAATATAAATTACTGTGAACAACGGAAATATATTGCCACAAAATGTAAGTAGGATAAATGATTCAGTTAAATATAAATTATCAAATTGAAGGGCGAATCACAAATTGTATTGCTTTTTGCTTTTCAAAAGACATACTTAAGCTAAATAAATATGGAAAAATTCAAAGACATAGCAGTAAGTACAAAGATATTACTGATCAAATGCACACAAGAATAACTCTGGTGTGTAAATACAATTTGAAATAAAAACAAGTTAATGCATATTTCATTTATTATTGTATGGAGGTTCAAATTATCACAAAAATTTAATTGTGATATTATAGGCCATGGCATTTCCAGATATTGTAGCCTCAAATAAAGAAGAAACTGAAGAATTTGATGAGGAGAAGGAGGAGAGAGAGGAGAAATATATGAAGAGAGATTTGGAGGAAGGCAAAAAGAAATGTAAGTAGGGAATTATATGACTTTATACTGAGAAATCACAACAATCCTGTCTTATAGAAAAAATATAACATCTATGCATTAATAGAACATTTCAAAATTAAACTAGCAAGCTGAGTTCATCATACAGATAGCCATATTCCATAACAGAAGAGCATATTTTCTGTGCCTCAGGCAGCTCAGTGGTAGAACACTTGTCAAACATGTGGGAGGCACAGAGGTTAGTTTACACTGCTGAGGAAATGTAAAAATAAATGTTCTTATCATCCACATAGAGATTATTAATAAGGAGTGAACATGAACTGGGCTACAGATCAAGAAGCAACACATACCAGGTATGATGGTGCACACCCATAATCACAGCATTCTGGGAGGATGAAGCAAGAGTATCACAAGTTCAAGACCAGCATGGAAAATGTAATTATATAGCAAGACTGTGTTTTTAAATTAAAAACTAATGAATACATAAGATAATTAAGGACAGTACAGAAAATTTTTTCTTGTGCTCTTGAAGAAATTTCTGATATCAAGGGATAGAAATATAGAATTTTCCTGGTCTGAGTCACTATTTGTGTTTCTGTTGTAGAAAAGATGAAGTTAATGGGGCTACTTGGAATAAGCACCCCAAGAAGTGTTTATTTGTGCATTGCCATTGTTTTTATATTTTTAAACTAAAAAGATGATTAAAAACTGTATTGTCTTGCTAGTGTACAAAACTGAGACAATAAGTTCCAAAAGTTACAATAGATACACCGAAAGGGAAAGAATATTCCCAAAGGAAAATCGTATTTTTCATTCAATTTGACATGGCTCTCTAAGCAACTATTTTGAAGATAACAATATGTAATATAACAACCATTGTTAAATTCTTATTATCTTATTTTGAAATCCTGTATGAGTACATTTTGTTGTTGTTGTCATCATAGTTTGGCTTTTGTTGTTTTTTTGTTTGTTTGCTTGATTACTTCTAAGTTTTCTTTGCTTTTTCTTCCTTTAAAGTATAAATAGATGATAAAATTTATGATAGTGTATCTCCTTCCAGTCTTACCAATACTACATGCTTGTCCTAGGTGTCCCTGCCTTTTTAATGATTCTTCCTTCACAGGGCTTCTGAATTTGATGTGCTTTTCTTGGTTTTTGATGACACGGCCTGCACAACTTTGATGGGGCAAAGGAATCAGTGAGTCAGTTACCAGCCCTCTGATGTGTAACTCTTCCACAGAGGCGATGTTTCTCTGCTTCTTACAGAACTTTCTTTCAAAATGATTATTCCTCCTCATTGGTATTTCCAACTTCACACGAATGCCATTGTTGTAATATGAAACATTTGATGACGTGTTAATTTGTGCAGTTATTTTAGTTCTTGGTACAAAAGTCTATCTACAAAACACAGCATAAATTATTTTGCTTCATTCTTTATATTTTGCTTTGGATTGTGGAACTTGTTCTCCCCGCACACAGTAGTAAGAGTCTTAAAGGGTCTCAGTTATGTGGTTTTCTTTAGGTATAAATTCTAAGACCTTAAAAGAAGTCTCTTTCAAAGACAGATTACATTTATTAGTAGTTTATTCTTAATTAGGACACTATCATTATACAGGATATTCTAATAAATGTACCAAAATCGAGGTGTGTAAGATGATAATTACTCATTTTTAACATCTGTAGAACTGAAGAAAATTAAGAGAGCCTCTGCTTCCTAGTTTCTGAGTGGTAGCATTGTCAATGTCTCCTCACATGGCAGGATGATGAGATTTTCTCTAGATTGTCCCTTGTAAGCACTCTAATCTCACTGATAAGAAATTCACCATCATGACCTCATCTACCTTCATTAGGTTCCCCAAATCAACCTTGTAACACATCATATTGATGCTTAGGGTGTTACCATATGAATTTGGGGACAGGGAGGGGACATTTAGTTCACACAAGGTATGGCACTGCATTGAATGGCAATCATGTGTTGTGTCTTTTCTCCAAGGACATCTAGACTCCTATCAATAGTGTCCAGGACTTTCTAGCCTTTATTTTTCTATAAAAATTTTAACAGGATTCCTTGTCTTTTCCCCACCATATCTCTGGGATATGAGTTCCAGAATTTCCAGCATAGTCATTTGAGGATACTGGACAATTCCTCACAGGACCAGATGATGCCCCTAATTACACCTGCAGGGGAGAGAGCAGGTCATCAACAGCACTACAGGGAACATCGTAGGAAACTTTTCAAACCAGCCACTCAAAAACATTTATATTATCCTGGTAGTAATGGTGCCAGCCTTGCATACATCAAGCAATTAGTATATTGCTAATGGAAGCCTTTGAGTCTGGTACAATATTTCTCAGTTTCTCTTTATAGCCAATGCCTGCAGTTTCTTTTCCCTAGCACTTTTCCATGACCATCACCCAGCTTCCTGATTAATACTAGTAAAAGCCATGAGCTTTTGGACTTATAGCCTCGTTACACAGAGAGCATTGATCATCCCAGAGCTTCTCAAGTGAGAAACTTTCTCTCTGTCTTTATTTCACATCCATGTGCCATACTGCTGGGTGAGAAACTTGAGCCCTCCACAGCGGTTTTGTTATATTACTGTAACTTTAAAAAACAGGTAATAAGATCATTGCTTTTGCATAGAAAATCAGGCCTCATGATGCATTAAAAGTGAGTTGACTCAATTCAAAAATTTCTTTCTAAACTATTTACCAAAGCCTAATACATATGAGGCTCTATTCTGGGTGATAGGCCTGGCTATTTGACATATAGTTGAACTTGATTTGTAAAATATTCATTAGCTGATGCCTGTGGGGACACAGAGCAGGTGACAGCATGCCAACCATCATTATGCATGACTTCCCACTCTCTGATGACTGTGATCATGACCAGAAGCCTAGACACAAGTCCCGCATTTCTGCTGAAAAAGCCATCATATCCTTCCCTAACCTTGCCTCAGACCACAAACCATTCTTAATTTAAGCAAATAAATGTAATTGTGTCCCCAGTCTCCTCTCCCCAGCAAGCAAACAAATAGCTAAGGCAGAGGAAAAACAGTTATAATGATAGTTGCCCTATGAGAAAATAGAGTCCAGGTGGACTTTGAAGTTACTGCTAATTTCTGTTCTATTTCTGATTGCCTCACCTTGTTAACTAGCTACCTGCAAAAAAGTATTGAATAAAAATGTCAGTGAAAAAGTAAACTTTTCAAGTCATGTATTGCCTAATCATTTGATGTTGATATTTCTCACTATTTTGAATGCTCTCATGATATAATGAGGATAATTGTACATCTTAGGAAAAATACTCAGACAAGTTAAGGGTATGGCAGGGTCAGAAGGGGAAAAACAGTTTAATTTTAGTGTCTGTCTGCAGTCCTGTGTTGCCCAGGGCAGAATGGTGTCACTGACTATGCTTTATCCACACTCAGAGGTGACAGGAGGGAGTGACCAAGCAGAAAGAGTTGCTAAGGTTGGCTTCAAACTCCTGGGATATCTTAGCTCCCAAAAAGCTGGGCCTACAGTAGTGTGCCACCATGCATAGATTTAATTGATTTTTGAATGAACATAAGGGCTCATTAAAGTTCATCTTTCATCCACTCTGTTGTTCTGAAATTTAAATCTGACAAGGGATCAATAGCACAGTGAAAACATGATGATTGTATTACAGAGCCTCGGCATGTATCTTCAGCACAGTCTGGAATTCCTCATTTAAAACTGTAATGTGGCAGGAGCCCACAATGAAAGAATTTTCTGACATATTTATAAGGTGCCAAATTGGATTTACAATAACTCCCAAGGCCCAATGCAGTGCACTTGGGTCATGTTTCTGTGTATAAGGAGCATCTTGTGAAAAATAACTGGCACCCCACACTGTATTTGTAAGGCTTATTTAAAGGCAAGGTCAAAAGCAGGACCACTCCCCAAAACACCTGCACATTCACTTCTAAAATGATCATAGTTATTAAGTTTCTGTGTGCAGATTCATTAGAAAGAAATCTCATCATTATGACATGAATCCTCACCATGTAGCACCGCACACTATTGAGTATGCATGGGATACTTTGTGCAGCTCTGAAAAGACTGCACACTTTTTAGAGTTACTTGGTCTCCCATATTTAAAGATCCATGTTTGTTTATTTTCTGTCTCACTGCTGCTGAGAAAATCAGCACCTCATCAAAAAGCCAATTGAACCTCAAGACTGGGCACTGATGTGGAGCTCAGCACCCTTTAGAAAGTGACTCAGTGTGGCAGAGGCTGTACAAGACTGCTGTGAAAGGCATCACACAAATGTAAAATACTCTCTCCATAGCCAGACCTTAGCATCAAATAAACTTCTGAGGTGATATTTTATGTACCTCTTATTATAATTTATGTTGTGATAAAGTGAAATTACACAATCTGGCAAGTATTATAAATGTAGTACTCCACACTTAAGTCGTTCTCCAGGATTATACTGACAACATAAGAATGGAGCTTAAATGACAACATAACAATGGACTTTAAAATAACAGGCAGACTGTGGTGTAGATATCCACTGCTTCCCTTGTAGAGTGGAAAGTGTGAGAGTGACTTAGATGATGGCCTTTACCTTCAACTTTCATGTAGCAAGCAAACATTTAGTATCATGTTGTCTACTTCACAGCTTTCCTTAAGCTTGGTGGTTACTTTAAAACAATCATTGGTGAAAAAATGGCAATTTGTATCTCATAAGATAGCCTACTTTTCCATGCTATTTCCAAGGGAGTATTTATTGGGGAAAAATTGTGAAGATCTAATTGTGTGTGCTTGTAAGAAAGTAAACAGTACTTTTGGCACTTGAGTGATGTACCAGTTTATTTTACTTGCTGTAAAATGGCCACATCCAAAGTTTCAATATCAGTGATTGAGAAACTTAAGAATATAAATATTCACTTTAATCTTAGAAGAGATAACTAATAGAATTCATTTTCCTAAATTTTTACAGTTGATTTGAATGTGACAAAAATATTTTTATAAAGAATGGAGTGTTTCACAGCAAAAATACCCTACTGGTTCCCTTATTAAGATCACCATGTTTCAACACAGTGAGTTCATGCAGACTGCCCAGATGTGACCACCAGAATGGTAAGCCTTTTTTAGCTGAAAAACTCTGGATCTACACTGGGCTATAAGTATTTCTGTCTCTTCATTATCATTATGTTGATTCTTATGTATATAATGGTATAGTTGAAGCCAGGGATCTCAGGTGAGGACATCTGGGCAAATGACCATAGTTGAAGTTCTTTAGTTCCTTTGCCCTCAAGGTGCTCAGGGAATCTGGTATAAATGCATAGATGTTTTTAGATGTCTTGGAGCTTGGAAAACTTAATGTTCTGTCTTATCTCTTCTTTATGACATCCTGTTTTGTCTGTGTCAAGGCCAATACAGTGGTGCTGAGCTGGGATTTCTCTGTTGCTGAAAAACAATTTAAGTGCTCAAAAAATCCTATCCATGAAAAAACTGACAAAAGTAAAGGCATACCATGGAAATGTGAGTCTTGTCAGCTATTTTCTAAAAAGCTTTTGTGAATGAGATGATTAAAAAGATGAGAGCAGCCAGTATCTCCCTTTATTGCACCTAGCTGTTAGTGCTCTTTAAGTCTAGTACTGTAGTTTTGTCAACACACTTCTTGCTATTGCTTCCAATTTCCTTTTCATTTTATCTTTTTTTTCCTTTTCATTTTAGGTTACTTTCAGTTCTTTTGACTGTATGTTTGGAGACAATGCCCAAGTTTCCTTCTCTCTATCATGTAGCTGAAAAGGATACAGCTTTGGCCATTGCCGTGGTCTTGATGATTCATTTCAGGTGGAACTGGGTAGGACTGCTTATTAAGAAGATCATAAAAGTCTTCAGTCTTTCATATATAAAAGCAGAGATGGACAGGAATGACACCTGTGTTGAATTTCTCAAAATTATCTCAAATCCTTTTGTGTCATATTCTCAAATATGCAGCACCAAAATAGCCTGATCAAGGAATCAACATCAGTACATATGTTTACCATTTATTATGATAGTGATGGTCTAAATGAAGTCAATATTGATGTACAGTAGTATTGAGTGACTTGGAGACTCTGGTTGACAATCTGCCTATGGTATGCTGATGACTGGGAGAAGTTTCATCCTTGACTCCGTGGTACTTTCATCTTTTCAAATCACCATGAGATTTCTAGTTTCAAAAATTTTGTCCATACAACTAATCTTTCCAAACACTCAAAAGACATTTATCTCACTACACATTGACTCCAGAATTTCCATTGCTCTTTCTCAGATTCCAACTGGAAACTGAAGAACTGGCACCCAATGCATTTTACTGAAGCTGCCTGTGAATCATTTTGATGTAGCCCTGAGGAATGAGAGTTACAATACATACAATCCTGTGTATGTATTGCTTCTACAGCAAGGACACAGGGCACTCATGGGAACTACAGAAGTAATGGTGTTTTCCCCTTGGGAGGTAATTTGTCTTCCATTGGATGTCATGCAGTTAACGTCAATGTACCTCACTTAAATAATTACACATATGCTTTACCTAAGAATTTTAAAAATATTTCTTTAAAGGTGGAAGAGATTATGAACCAGTCTGATAAGAAGGTAAATCTTGACTTGGGTTGAAAAGGTCTTCAAGCACAGAGCCACTGAGAAGCAGGATAAACATACAAGGGAAAGTTATGCTCTAATTTAAAGGATGTAAACATCACATCTTCTTAATATTTTCATTAGAAAAAATAAGTATGAAGAATTTCTTAAACTCCAGCAGAGAAATTTGTAGTCATTTATGAACCAAAATGGCATTTAATGGTATAACACATGTTTCCTCTTTCCATTCTACCCCCACTTTTGGAATTGATAATACCATTTTGCATATAGATAATGTGAGAACAATCAGAACAAAAATGGGTGGTAGAAGAGTGATTATGGAATTGATTTGACCTAAAACCCATTTATTGTGTTTATTAAATGGGCATAGATAACATATTTCCCCAGAAAGTAACATTTGAAGACTAATATGATATTTAGTCCTCCAAGGGCTCAGATCATATCCATACCCAGCACAACACCCAAGGAAAACTTGGCTAGAGTGTACAGCACATTTCTGGGATCTGTCCTGGACACTATCACAGAACTGTGAACACCAGAGGAATTCCACTACTTTTATTTTCCTTATATTGACTGATTGGCTATTCTTTTCCTGTCTAGTTGAGTTTTGTATTGTTTTGTATTTTGTTGTTAGTTTTGTTTTCCTTTTTCTATTTCTTTTTTTTTCTTGTCTACTTTATCCTTTTTTTCTTTCTCTTTTTTGTTGTGTGTTTTGTTTCATAACTTTCTTTTTCCTGTATTTTATTTTTAAGGGTCATCTTGTGCCACATGGCATGGAACTCTTGGCTCTGCCCCTCATTTTTCCCAGGGTTCTCCTGGGACAGAAATTCCCTGATGTGTCAGAAAGAAGATGACATCACTCCATTTGACCAAAGTTTTTACACATTTGGGCCTGAAGCTCCATTTAAGATCGAAAATCTGTAAAGGAAGAAAGAAAGATTTATATGCAGAACTCAGCTTTCAGGCATGGCCATGAATGCTGACCCAGCAGGTCCTGAGGGAGAGAAGCAACCCACAGAATGTGAGAGGGGTGATTCAAGCAGTGCCAAGGTGATCTCTGAGTACATCCCAGGGAGCTCTTCCTGTGGAACCCTGCCATGTGTTTGGTGACTACATTATAAGCTATGTGGCACAGTAACATGCACAAGCAAGCATTTTCCAGTGCCACTCTACACCTAGGAGTAATGCCTGCTGTAATACATTCCTTGTGGATAGTTTTCTGTCTCTGAAAAATCTGAAAATAAGCTAAGGTGCCATATGCAGAGGTCAGATCTGTTTTGTGAAGCTTTTTCCTTCAGGGATGAGGACCTGTGTGTGTGATTTGGCAAAACTGTGATCATTTGCCATTCAATTGAATTCTCGGTGTAATACCTGTACAAGACAACAGCACAGTAAGCACCATGCTTTGGTCACTTCCTGTGTCACTGCATGACTGGGAGCATAGGGGTGCTCAGCAGACTGAGGCACCACTGAGTAATAAAGACCACAGGCCTTTAGGGTCAACATTCAATACTGTGATTTCACACAAACTTCTTCCTTGTCCAGTTCATGGAATCTGAGCCAACAAAGCCAGGTGAACCTCTCAGAAAGATGGGGAGCATCTCCTCCCCATCACTTCCCACAGGGGACTGTAGAGTACCTGCAAGTGCAGGGAACCTCACTATATTACATCTTTGACAGAATCACTCTGGGGTAGTAAAGGTGAGAAGTAATGCAGCTGGGAACCAATAGAAGCAGCTGTAACACCATAGTGCCAATGCCCAGGTAGTTCAGGGAAAAGGGAGAAATACAGAGCTCTTCGTGCTTATCCTGCACCTGTGAGCTCAGAGGTCAGCCCTGGGATGACCCCATGACTCCCATGAACACCTGAGCACCTCCATTTCCTTCTTTGTCTGTGTTACCCAGATGTCTTTAGCTTCTGCGAACAACACACACAAGCACATCACAACACAGATGCCCCAAACTCCATAACCTAATTCTGCTCATCTAAGACCTGCCCCTGACCATAGGCATCAGACTAGTGCACAGAGACTCAGCTTGGACTTGGGTAGACCTTGGTTTCCAGGCTGGATGAGCACACTGGCTGAGGACACCTGGACATGCACATGACCTTCTGAGTCCCAGTGTGCTCAGCTTTGACATGGAGACCCCCAACCCTGTCTTTGGGGGGTCCTGGTGGCTGTCATGAGCAATAGAGGAAGCAGCTATGTGACAGTAGGTTTAGCATGCAGCACAGGCCAGGACATGTGTAGCTCATTCCTCCTTTACCAAAGGCTGGGACCTGAGAACAACCTCTGCCCTCTTCCATGTCAGCAGAACAGGGACAGCAACAGGATGTTCACAGTGTGGAGAGGTGCTGGCTGTCCCACAGGGCAATGGAATGACGAGTGTCATGGCTACTTTCACTCTACAGCATTCAGATTCACAGAATGACATCAGAGCTTTCCACTGCATACTAGTTTATCCAATGAATAAATACAGATAAAATTTCACAGCTTTTTTGTTGCCAAAAGTTCAAAAGACCTTGGGTGACAGGAACAGAGACCTGAGGTTTATCTCCACACAGGCCAGCATGAGGCTGGGCCATAGGGCTTCTTCTCAACAACACAGGGCTTTGAGGAGACAGTGCACAGGAGCTCTGACCTCTGCCTGTCAGTCATGTTGGGCTGACAGGAAGCAGAACTTTGAGATGAGACATGTGATGGAAACCAAAGTCTGACAGG
The DNA here is from genome assembly GCA_004027295.1 of Dolichotis patagonum. Lineage (NCBI taxonomy): Eukaryota > Metazoa > Chordata > Mammalia > Rodentia > Caviidae > Dolichotis > Dolichotis patagonum. Next base: position 4,706 of record PVJX010011172.1, on the reverse strand, counting down.
TAGCAAAGCATTGATGCTGGGAAAAGGGTGGAATCTCAGCAGTGGGCAGGGGAATAGATGCTGGAGAGCTGTCCTTGGGGAAGGCAGCATGGAGGGAACACCTGCTGTGAGCAGGGAGCCTCAGCTTCACAAATTTACCTCCAAAGAACTGGGGAGTCTGCCAGCCATGCAGATGTGCAAAGAGTGGAGGATTGGGCAGGACAGGCCATGTCCAGCCACATGACCAGAGCACCCCGAGGACCCCTGCAGGAAGAGGTCTGAGCCCATGGAGCACAGGCATCAGTTTGCCTTGAGCTTTGCCACCCCCCACTGTGGGCCCTGTGCAGATCCGAGTCCTGTACTGTGAGACAGTACTCTGACACAGTCTGCCTGGCACAGGGAACTGTGCAAAGCTCCAGAGCTCCTAGACCTCTGCCCCTGCTGTACAACCAAAGGGGACTCCTGGCCAAGCTCTAGCCCCCTCTCTCAGCTGAGACCCTGAGAACTGAGAGTCCTATACTCTCAAGCTGCACTTCTAGAAGGATCCTGGGGGCTCACTAGTGTCATCAGGCACAGGGTTTGCTTCAGGCTCAATCCCAAGGATATCAGTACTCAGAGGACATCTGTGGCAGTGGTGGAAAGGACTGCCCAGAACCCAGGGTGGACAGCTCCTCTTGACTCTGAGAGTTCATTCACTTTTTCCTCATGTACATCAACACTCAAACAGGACTGGGTTGGGACAAGGTGGAAAAAATTATGATGGGGGAGAATGCATAGGTTCTTTTGAGCCTCCATCAAAACTTCAGGGTGAATTCTAATACCTTGGGCCTTCCAGACAGAGAATGAAGGAAATTGTTCTCTGACTTGGACATTGCCTGACTACTATTCAAATGACAGCAAGACCAAGATACAGAGAAGCAAACAGACAATAGAGTGGTACAGGGAAGAGAGAGCAGCCCCTTCTCAGGGCATTGTCCACATAACCAGCTGAGGAATTACAGCAGCTTCCCTCTGAGGTGCAGTCAGGACAGGGAGCTCACAGTGAGAACAACAGCAGGAGTGGACCTAGTGCAGGAACAATGGGGGATTTCCCAGGTTCTGGGGCTGACAAGCTCTGCAGTGACTGCAGGATAACTTGGGCCCTTTCAGGCTATTCTCATCAATACTGAGACATGACATGGCTCTCTATGTGTGTATGCTCCATCTGCTTTCCACCATGTCTCACGTGTCCATATATTCAGGTCCTGAGTTCATAAAGATGATGAGCATGGAACACTGACTTTAACCTTTTAGAGGATAAAAGCTTTCTTTTTGGCAAGAAGACCCTAGAAGACTGCTTAGTTCTTCTATGTAGACACCCTCTCCAAACACCCCAGAGGAAACAGCACATCACTAAAAGATAATGGTGTCTTTGGTTGGGAAAATGATGCCATGAGCACTGGTGAGCTCTTCTCTTCCTTGAGAGTGAAATATGTGGGCACTACTGACTCCAGATCTTAATTTATACACAACTCCTCTGCTGTCACACTTACTTACGGCCCCTGACCATGGATTGTTGCCTGGGGTCCAGTGACTACATCTGCTTTTCTTTGTCTCCATCAGAGTGGTGCTCTGCAAGCAAATTCAGGAAGGTCCAGAAGGTCACTGCATGGTGCCACTGCACCCAAGACACCCCATGGCTACCTCAGCATGTGGACACAGACCATGTGCAGCATTTTCAGATGGACACAAGAGCTATGTGAAACCTCTCACAGAAACAGTCTGTGGTGACATGCTGCTCCCAGGTACAAAATGGCTGCATTTGGGGAAGATGATCCTGGCCTGCTCTGAGTTGTACTGGGCCCAGTTCACTTAGATCTTGGTCCACAGAGCCTGGGATCCTCCTTGCTCCTGCTACATGCCTCCACTTCCTTTCATCAAGGACAGGAGAAACAATCCTGTCCCACAGTGTCCACAACCAGGCACCTCTCTAGAACCCTCCATCCTCCTTCTATCATTTATGTATGGGACTTCTCTCCCTGTTACCCAAAATCTCCTGGCCACATTCTATCATATCTGATTGCTAGAGAAACTCCATGAGTGACAAGAGCCCTCTGAAAGGATACTCATCAAGAGCATTGTGAAATGAACAAACAGAAATCAAGGGAGGCTAGGCCTGCGGTCACCAAACCTGGACTGAGCTGGAGGCCAAGGTTCTTGGCCAGTCTGCAACACTCTAAAGTTTTTTCCTGTTGGCTTTTCCCCTAGTCTCTCACAGGTCCATGATTCAGTAGGTCTTTGATACTCTTTTGTGGTGGAAGAGGATGCAACTCCACTTTGGAAATAGCTCTGTAGGCTTCAAACATGAACAGATGCCTGCAAGGAGTGGGTGACAGTGATGGCTGTGAGTTGTTACAGTTCAGCCTGAGCCTCTGGATGTCCTATGTCTGTCATCCTAAGTTTCCACTTGATGCACAGAAAAGGGGGATGATGCCTGTGGTTCTCTTAGTAATCAAGACTCACGAAGGGCCTGAGGAGCAGGGGCCTCAGGCTCATCCACCTGGGTAGCAGTGGCAGAGGGAGGCTGCTGTGTGTTGCCAGCCTTGCAGCCACAAGGGAAAATGTTGTGCTTTTCACACTGGGAGGCCTGGAGGATGTCTTCCTCCTCATCACAGTGCTGGTTGTCTGTACTCACACTGCTGGGTGAAAAACAGGATTAAACCTGGCCAGATAGGACAGGAGATCCCCAAGGGTTCTGAGAGATATGTAACAGAGTGGTCACAGAGACAAGGCACAAAGAACTCAAAGAGGAATTCATTCTTGGAGGGCAGAGAGCAGCTGCCTAGATGGCAGGGACAGGAGGAGATACATGGTGCATGGGCAGGATGACAAGATGATGAGGACCCAGCCTCCAACAGCATGTGACACAACCACAACCCTAGTCACACCCAGGGACCATGTCAAGATGCAGCCTTCTCTGTGAACTAGATGACTTTTCTACATGGGCTCAGTCATTGTGGCTGAGAAAGGAGTATGAAAGTCTTTGTGAAGCTGAGGTCTCTTCCACAGAGATGGGAAGAGAGATTTTTTTTGATCTTCTTAGGTTTTTTAGTTTGAAATGCCTGCCAATGAGTTAAGGGCAACATTACAGAGTCAGACCCAAATCTTAGATTGAATTATTTTCACACGACAGTATGGACTATTTGAGTTCAAAATACTGGTGAGGTTGATTAGGTCCGCTTGGGTAGAGATGAGTTCCCAGGGACAGGACACACACTGATAGAAAGGTGCTCCTCCTGACTTGAGGGAATGGACTCAGTGCCAGCTTCAGTTTGCCTTCCTGCCTGTGCAAGTTGGGCCCTGTTGACATCCTGCTCTGTTCTCTTGGGGACCTACACCATGTTGTCCCCATATGAGTCCAAGCCCTGACTATCCAGTTACCTGGTGGCCAGTGCTGGCTCTTTTGTTCCCTCCTCCTCCTCTTCTGGAATCTCTGCAACCAAATTCACAAATGTGCTGTCAGGCACTGAGGAGCTTCCCATCCCCATCACAGATGCCAGGGCCACTCTGGCAGAGAAATGGATGCAGAAGCCATCAGGTTGAGGTTTAGGAAACTTTTGTTCTTAGTGCAGAGCAGTCTTTGTTCAAACCAGCTGTCTCCCACCACATTTGTCTTCTCAGCTTTAAAACTAGAAGGATTTGGCTTCCTTAGGACACAGCCAGATTCCCTGGATGAAAAAGGACCCTGAGTTGCTGTGAGGTTGTAGTTGTGCATTCTTTCCTTGAGTTCCCATGGGGGCATTCTTGAATTCACCACACCTCTAGGAGTGACAGGGGCAAAAAAAAAAACAGTTGTCAAACACACTGCTGTGAGTAGTGTCCTGTTAGCTGGGGACTTTAAGCAGGGCCTGGGGCCTCCTCACCTGGGTCCAGGCTGTAGATGAGCTGCTCCACCAGGCTGCAGCCCTCAAGCAGATGCTGTCTGAAGCCATGGCCCTTGGTGGTGTCAGGGTAACCTCTGCTCAGGAGGACCTCCAGATGTTTCTTTATTAGATGTGAGACTTCTTTCCCTTGTCCCAGGTTTTGGCTTAATTCCAAGAGGTCCTGTTCCTGCTTCTCAATGAGGAGTATGGACAGTCTATGAGGAGGGAAGCAGCAATGGGAGCCTGCAGAGAGGTGTGGGGCACTTGTAGGGCACTGATAGAGGTTTTCTGGGAAGAACTTGGGGTCCCCCAAGCAGAACTCAGTCACATACAGAGGCAGAGTTGTGCAGCCTATGAAGGACAGTGCTCCTCTGAATGAAAGCAAGACACACCTTGAACATTCAGGATGTGACCAGGAAGATGAGGGATGAGGTAGGGCTGACAACACACCAAAGCTCACAACATCAATAATTCGCACATGAAACTCTCGGACCCGTAGAGTGGCCTGGGCTGTTTGGATCGAAAGTCTGAGCAGACCTGCATCTCGGCGCGACTGTTTGGGACTGGTAGGCCCGCCCTTCATCCGCAAGGAACTGCCTGGAGATCCCCATCTGGGCCAGGTCTGTTTGGGCCCGTAGCCCCGCCCTTCACCCCCAGGAAGTCTCCCAGAAAGTAGCATCTCAGGCTGTCTCTTTGGGCCCTGAAACTGTTGGACCCGTAGAACGGCCTGGGCTGTTTGGATCAAAACTCTGCACAGACCTGCATCTCGGCGCGACTCTTTGGGACTGGTAAGCATGCCCTTCATCCGCAGGGAACTGCCTGGAG